>JAXIVJ010006777.1:0-2500 GCA_036785665.1 Chirona hameri | reverse complement strand
CCAGCAGCGGACGCAGGCAGGGGCAGCAGCGCCAGCAGCGGCCACAGCAGCGGCAGCAGGCGGCAAGCCAGCAGCCAGCAAGCCAGCAGCCAGCATCCAGCACCAGCACCAGCAGCCAGGCAGCCAGCAGCAGCAGCCAGCAGGCACAGCAGCCAGCTAGCAGAGCCAGCGTCGGCAGCCAGCATGCCAGCAGCCCAACAGCCAACAGCAGAGCCAGCCAGCGACCAGCAGCCAGCAGCCAGCAAGCCAGCAGCCAGCAGCCAGCAGCCAGCAGCCAGCAGCCAGCAGCCAGCAGCCAGCAGCCAGCAGCCAGCAGCCAGCTTCGGCAGGCCGGCAGCCAGCAGCCAGGCAGCACGCAGCCAGCAGCCAGCAGCAGCAGCCAGCAGCCAGAGCAGCAGCCAGCAGCCAGCATCGGCAGCCCGGCAGTCAGCAGTCAGCAGCCAGCAGCCAGCATTCGGCAGCGCAGGCAGCAGCACGACGCAGCAGTAAGACGACAGCACATGCGGATCAGGGAGCCAACCAGGTCATCGCCCCCCCCCCCCCTTAAACAGCCTGGAAAGAGGGGGGCAACTGTCTTTTTGCCCCCCCCCCCAAGCAAAAACAAACTGTTTAGCAATTTATTGTAAAACAAATAATTGGCAGCAAACAAAATCCAGCTATCCACAGTGAAAAGAAACTGGAAAATTTGGGAAAACAAGGCTCTTCCCAACTAATCTGGGCTACAAAAGCTCAACTGGGACAAGAAATAGCGGCAGCAAGCTGCCAGTCGGAACTGAAGCTAGAACAAACGTTTTTGTTTTACATGTAGGAAAGAACACTTTCATATGATACAATTTGGAATCCAATCTAAAACTATATTTCGGCGCAAATGGTTTATCAAAAATGACGCGTTGCTTTTGTGGAAATAACTTTTCGGGACGCGTTGACAGCGGTGTGTACAAAATTCACGTGTGATTCTCACGAAGGGTCCCAATGCAGTTGCTGGCACTAGGCCCAATTTTTGTTCTTGACGCGTCATTATTTTGATTCCCCCAGCCCAATAGAATGGTTTTGGGGAAATACCGATTTACCAAACGGCAATTATGAAGCACTTGGATTAACAGTGATGGGATGAATGGCACATGCATCTGTGCATTGTGCATTGTGGCAATACAGTTTCAGCCACTAGATGTCCAATTAACTCTCTTGGAAATTAATTGCAATATTGCTCTATAACTGCATCAATTTTTTATATCCCTTGGCTCACCTAAATCAATTATTTTAACTCAATTAAAACAACTGTATCAAAAATTGATGCAGTAACATCATAGGTGAATAATTTTGTATAAACAAATATACTTTTTCATAATAATAGTATGTAATTACATTATAAAATTAGTTACCGGCGGGCGCGAAGCGCCCGTGAGGTATCTCGTCAACTACTAGACAAATTACATTTGACCCGGGCCCGAACGGCCCGAGACCGGGCCCGAACCGGCATACAGACGCTTTTTGGAAGCTAATTAATTTTTTTGCAACCACTGCTCCGATTGAGATCGGGTTTTCACATTGGATAGGACATCAAATCAATTTTGATTTTTACTATGGTGCGTTCTGATAGGGGTGGTACCCACAGCGCGTGGCACACGCAAACGTCGAAATGAACCTCCAAATCATTCTGATAAAAATGGCTTGATTTATGTAAGCATTCGTTTTGTATGTACGCATTGAAGCATGCAGCGCTCAGGACGGTACTCTCTTTTGGCGATTCGAGAAAGGAGATCATGTACAATTTAATACAACTTTTTATATTGGGCATGCAATGAGGCCTGGATTTTTTTTTATGGAGGACTGTAAAGGACTAAAAAGGACTATTTGTTTACTACCACGGTGCTCCCGTACCGGTTTCATATTTTCAAACCTGGTTTTAGCTTTACCATGTGCGCGCCAAAGCCCCCTTCCCCCCCGGTCATCGCCCAAAAAGGCGTTTTACTGGTTGTTTGTATTTACTTACAAAATATTAAACTTGAATTTTTTTAAAGGTTATCACTAATAAAATGACAAAAACACATTTGATGTATTTGTCGCAAGTGATTGGCGTCTCATTCTTTTCCCGAAAACAAAACCAAAAAAACAAGCGTTAACAGTTTGATGGTTGTGACTCGAGGTGGATGGATGAGTTAACAGTTGTGCATCATGATGATGTGATTATTTTTGGAGATGGCCATTTTCCATGGCAAGACTAGGTGTTTTTTTAGTGAAATGTTTTCAATATTTTTTATGTCCTTTTTTGTTATCATTAAGGTACAGTGCCTATGACAAGCTCCGCCCTCGTTGCATCCAAATATTGACGCGTCAATAAATTGATTTTTTTTTGGGACATAGTACCAGCAACTGAATGGCAATTTTCCAATTAAATAAAACAACTATAGGTAGGTACCTAGGTTGAATAGGGTACTCAACTTATCAGAAGTATCCTGCCCCCTCTCGGAGTTTCTCAATTAACCTGAAAACTATGACA
>JAXIVJ010006776.1:50000-64690 GCA_036785665.1 Chirona hameri | reverse complement strand
TATAGGTCACATTGTGACCTGTATGCCATCCCAAAGGATCGAAAAAATCATTGGTTAGTTAATGGGCTTTCATATGCTACCCATATTGGCTATGTTGTAACGTCTTATGGGAAGCCAGTTTTCCGGGTAAAGTCAGGTCACGTATCAAGGTCACTCGTGACCTGTGTGACATCCCACATGCTTGACAACATCACAAATGCATTGGTTAGCTGCTGAGCTTTCAAACGATACCCATATTGGCTATGCTGTAACATATTATGAGAAGCCAATGCTCCAGGTCAAGTCGGGTCACGTTTCAGTCACATGTGACCTATTGGAGATCCCACATAATCGAAAACATTATGAATGGATTGGTTAGCCTGCGGTCTTTCAGATAGACCCATATTGTTTTTTATATAAAAAAAATCATGAAAATCACTACTATAGGGTCAGGTCAGATCACGCGACAGCGCCGATTTTAAGTACCATTTTCTTCAAAACTTATGAAGGTCCCACGCCATTTTTTCTCGTTTTCTTTCATAAATTGTATCTGCATGTGAGGTTATTCAATTCTTACAAATACGTTTTCATCAAAGTATGCCTCTTTCCTTCCAGTTGCTGCACAAGTGACACTGCTGACTGAGAAGCTAATCACCTGCCGACACACAGCACACTGGACGGTGACGAGCCGGTGACGGTGACGAGCCGAGGACGGTGACGGTGACGGTGACGAGCCGGTGACGAGCCGGTGACGGTGACGGTGACGGTGACGGTGACGGTGACGAGCCGGTGACGGTGACGGTGACGGTGACGGTGACGGTGACGGTGACGGTGACGGTGACGGTGACGGTGACGGTGACGAGCCGAGGACGGTGACGGTGACGAGCATGCGGCTTTCTACTGACTGTCGGCACCAGCAGCAGTGGTAGACGAGGCCCAAGCAGCAGTGGTAGACGAGGCAGCAGCAGCAGTGGTAGACGAGGCACCAGCAGCAGTGGTAGACGAGGCAGCAGCAGCAGTGGTAGACGAGGCAGCAGCAGCAGTGGTAGACGAGGCACCAGCAGCAGTGGTAGACGAGGCAGCAGCAGCAGTGGTAGACGAGGCCCAAGCAGCAGTGTTAGACGAGGCACCAGCAGCAGTGGTAGACGAGGCCCAAGCAGCAGTGTTAGACGAGGCACCAGCAGCAGTGGTAGACGACGCACCAGCAGCAGTGGTAGACGAGGCACCAGCAGCAGTGGTAGACGACGCACCAGCAGCAGTGGTAGACGACGCAGCAGCAGCAGTGGTAGACGAGGCACCAGCAGCAGTGTTAGACGAGGCACCAGCAGCAGTGGTAGACGAGGCACCAGCAGCAGTGGTAGACGAGGCACCAGCAGCAGTGGTAGACGAGGCACCAGCAGCAGTGGTAGACGAGGCAGCAGCAGCAGTGTTAGACGAGGCACCAGCAGCAGTGGTAGACGACGCACCAGCAGCAGTGGTAGACGAGGCACCAGCAGCAGTGGTAGACGAGGCACCAGCAGCAGTGGTAGACGAGGCACCAGCAGCAGTGGTAGACGAGGCACCAGCAGCAGTGGTAGACGACGCAGCAGCAGCAGTGGTAGACGAGGCACCAGCAGCAGTGGTAGACGAGGCAGCAGCAGCAGTGGTAGACGAGGCCCAAGCAGCAGTGGTAGACGACGCAGCAGCAGCAGTGGTAGACGACGCAGCAGCAGCAGTGGTAGACGACGCAGCAGCAGATATGAACATCGATGATGTGTACTCAAACATTGGACAGTTTGGGCTGCAACAGAAGAAGTACCTGGCAGTGGCGTCTGTTACACTTGGCTTCTATGCTGCTGTTGCCACGTTCAACCAGCAGTTTGCCTGTAAGTGAATATCAATATATTTCAGCTGGCATTCATATAACTTTACATGAACAAATGTTACTGTAAGCTCATTCATCAGAGCTACTTTACTAGGCAGATATTGTTATGCGACTTCTGATCTTTCCACCCAGCCAAACACATCTAGTTTTTGTTTGTATATGATGCAATGCCATGGCAGATTTAAGCACATGCCGTATAACTATTTATAAATTCTGCCCACTCTCTAGTCACAAGATTCCCTTGTCAATATATGTGAGCCATTACAATCTTAACCCTTTTCCTGTCCGGGGGGGAGGACGGCTGAATCGTCCCCCTCCGGAGGTTTTTCGTGTGCTGCACATTCATTATTAAAGCTAAGGTCTTCAAACTTTCTGACTTTTCCTATCTTTTCATTGCGCAGCTGATGGTGTACTTTTTTTTCCAAAAAATCTACCTCATAAGCGGCTCCAGGGCACTTTTTGTGAGGCGTGTTCGGGCGTTTTTGATACCAAAGGTTTGCATGGTTAAATACTCGTGGAGGGTTGATTTTTCTGCAAAATGCAAGCAAAAAGAAGTACTAGTAGACAATTATAAGGGCTTTCAGATGGCTATCCCGAATTGTCAAAATTTTGATTTTAAAATCTCGAAATTTGGAAAAAATACATTTTTTCTTTCTTTACATATATATACAATTTCCATTAAAAAATTAGAAAAATGCCTGACACGTCCCCGAGATATGATACCAGTATATGTACACAACAAAATTCAAGTCGATATCGTGATAACTGATACAGTTATAACCCGAAAACTGCCGGAAGTTCGTGCTAACCCGATTTCAAAATTTTGATTTCAAAATTTCTAAATTTCGAGAGATTTTTTCTTTCTTTACATATATATATATATAATATATATATATATATATATATATATATATATATATATATATATATATATATATATATATATATATATATATATATATATATATTATATATATATATATATATATATATATATATATATATATATATATATATATATATATATATACACATACATACATACATACATACATACATACATACATACATACATACATACATACATACATACATACATACATACATACATACATACATACATACATACATACATACATACATACATACATACATACATACATACATACATACATACATAAATAACATACATACATACATGCATGCATGCATGCATGCATACATACATACATACATGCATGCATGCATGCATGCATCCATCCATACATACATACATACATACATACATACATACATACATACATACATACATACATACATACATACATACATACATACATACATACATACATACATACATACATACATACATACATACATACATACATACATACATACATACATACATACATACATACATGCATGCATGCATGCATGCATGCATGCATGCATGCATACATACATACATACATACATACATACATACATACATACATACATACATACATACATACATACATACATATATATAACATTTCCATTTTTCAAAAAATCGAAAAATGCCTGACACGTCCCCGGGATATGATACCAGTATATGTACACAACAAAATTAAAGTCGATATCTTGATAACTGATAAAGTTATAACCCGAAAACTGCCGGAAGTTCGTGCTAACCACGAAGGGTTAGCACGATTAGCACGATAGCAAGGGATTTCCGCTTCCGCTAATATCTCAATAACTACGAAACGCAGGGACAAGCGGAATACTTGTCGCTGCGAATTGTTTTTGATGGAATAAATGGTAAATTAGCGCCGACCCGGAAAGAGTGCCCAGTCACCATTTCCGCAGTCACCTCAAGGTCATCCGCGGTTACGAACATGTTTGGCAATAACTCTTGACATGATATAGATAGAGAGCTGAAACTGGTACCCAATGTGTTTGTTTCGTCAATACGTGTCTTATGATATGCAACATGACCTACTTTGGCCACCTTGACCTTGACCATGACCTTGACCTAAGGTGAAAATTTCAAATTGACCTTACTAGGTCAAACTTGATACATTTCGATGCGTCTTGACAAAAACACGATAGTGGCAAAATTATTGTTCTCAATCGAACCAATGATTGCAGCGAGACGCGCAAGGCGGAATTCGAAAGCTCTTAATGAGATGAATCTAAAGCATGCTAAAAAAAATTCAAAGTGAGGTCAAATGTCAGGTCATGGTCAGGTCAAAGGTCAAAATCGACGTATTTTAGTGTATGGGCCATACTTTCCAGCAAAAGCCATCGATTACGACCATGATCACCCAAAGTGCTGCCAAAGGTATTATACACATCCCGCATGGGCTTAAGTGAGATTGTTGGCAAAGGTCAAGGTCAGGTCACAGAAATTCACTGTGCGCAAAATATCTACGAAGGTCATGCAACACATGTTTTATGGGTTGTTTGCCTCGTAGAATTCGATAGTGATAGTCATTTTACCAACTGAATTCATTTTCGTGAAGTTATTGTCAAGTTCAGGTCACGGAAGGTCAAAATTTGAAATTGATAAATATAAATATAGAAGGCATGTTTATGGACCAGTTTTCTCTCAGGAATACAGTGCTGGCATTCATTTGTCTGTATCTGGTCAATACAAGGCAAAACATGTGATTTCAAAATATGACTTCATGAGTTACCCATACTTTAGATGTCATAAGTCAGTCAAAAATGGAAATATCTGTTTTAAATTTGGTGTAGTAGTTGCCTAGGTATATTTCTCTGACATATCTCCTGTTTTTTTTGTTGAAAATTTTGATTTTGTGATAATTTCCCCCCCAATTTTTGGTTTATAGTTTTTTGGGGTCAAAAACTTTTAAAAAAATATCCGAGATAGCTGGTGTGTAACCCTTGCAATTTGCTATCTTTTGGCGTTTTTCGATTGCATTTTGCTTCAAATGTGGCATTTGTACGGCCTGGCAAAGTTTAGCTGATTTTTGTGTAAAACTCGTGTGTAGTGACGTCACTAAATTCGCTATAACTCTAGAGAGAAAAAAATATACGAAATTGCTTCATTTTTTCTCACAAAAGACGTAACCATGATTTATAAGAAGGTACCCGAAGTTTTACGTTGATAGCGCTATTAGTTTTTCAGCTATTGCGAAAATTAATCAGGGGGGCGTTAAACGCCCCCCCCCCCCGTCAATGGCGGGTTAACACGTGCCCTGGAGGGGGGGGGGGGGGCGAAATCGGCCTACCCTTAAGGTTTTTCGAGGATAGCGGAAAAAGCCGCCGTTTTTGCATACCTGTTCGGAAATCAACTACGCACATTATGTGCAATTCTTGCGAGTCATCTCAGGTCAGGTCACCAGACCAGGTCACGTGATGACCCCACCTCCAAAAGTTTGTGTTCGTACCACAGCCACAGTTTTAGGCTGATGGGTTTCAAACTTTTAGGACTTTTTGAGGTCATAGGTACCTACAATTTCTTTATCTCTGATTTGTTTTTATATCGGTGACCTAAGGTCGGGTCAATTTCGTGACCTCTCCCATTATAAATCAATGGGGAAATATTCAAATGCTTCCTATTCCAAGGATACGCATGATATCAGTCCAATTCCTTCTGGATCATGTCATCATAGGACATTATTGATTATTCATGTGCAATTTTCGTTCAGTGACCCCTACAGGGTCAGCAGAGGTCATCTGAGGTCACCAACACCTTTTGTGTTGTCAATAACTCGACAGAATGAAGATAGAGAAGTTAAATTGGTACCAATGTGTTTGTCTCGTCGAGACACGTCGCCCAATATGCAACATGACCTACTTGGGTCACCACTTGACCTTGACCTGAGGTTAAATTTATAAGTTGACCTTAACCCGCGAGTTACTGGGGTATATTCCATAACGCGACTTACTGGGGGTGGGTGGGTGTGGGGGGGGGGGGCTATTCCGCCCCCTCCCCTCCCTCCTCGGATCTCCGGAACTACTGGACCGATTGTAAAAATTCAAACGGCATTCGATAGCCCTGGGAAATGTATCGAGGGATACATAATATTGTTGACCTCAGGTCAACGATGATGTCACAGGTCAGGTCAAGTACAAAATGTTTGACCGTGTCAAAAAGTCTCGATGGATGGAATTGTCGCGCAAAATTGCGATATTAAACGCATAAGCAGTCGATAAATCGGTATAATTCGTGTGTCTGACACTTCTAATTATCATCCTAAGCTGTTAATGACCCTGGGTCAGGTCAAGGTCATCCGAGGTCACGAGGTCAAACTGCAGATTACGGTCATTAATCGTTGTAACATGTGTATGGGTTTGTTTCTCGTCTAGAACGCGAAAATGGCCTTAGAACATTCTTTGTTCCTTATAAATAGAAGTAAAAGCAAAAGCGGAAATGCATTTTTTATGCATAAGTAATGCTGTGAGAGGTGGTCGATTTTGGGTCATTTAAAGGTCATAAGTCAGTCATTTTTGAAGATATCGACTTCAAATTTGGTACACATATTTACCGAACACGTCTCAATCACATATTTTCCGCTTTTTGGATAGGTCGGATTTTGTTGTTGAAAATATTGTAAAAAGAAACGAAAATGTATTTGGATTTCTCAAAATTTTGAATTAACAAAAAAAACTCACAAATCAGCGATGGCAATTGATAGCCCAGTCTATTTTCAGTAATTTGATTTAAGACAATTGCATTTATCTCAAACATTGTACCTTTGACAGCGTTTTCCGCAAACCATTATTTTTCAATAAAAACCGAAGAACATGACTTGACTCTGACGTCATTTCCGGTTGACCTATCATAACCTAATATTTGTCCTTTGGCCAACATGTGTAGAATTGATGTGAGAGAAGTACTGAAAGATTGGTGACGATACTTGCGTTGGTTTAGGAGTTATTGCAAAATAACGGGAGGGGGGGGGGGGCAAAAAATACCCCCCCCCCCCCCCCCCCCAGTAAGTCGCGGGTAAACATGGGGTTTTGAGTTGAGATAGCCAAGTTGTAGTCCATGCTCGAAAATGGACTTGAGAAGCTTTCTTCATAGAAACCCCTTAATTAATTAAATTGAGTCCCAGAAGTCTGAACGAGTATCCTTCGTGTCTCCCATCGCTGATTGGCTAATGTGATGTATGATATGACGTGTGTATGGCTTGGGAAATAAGTTTTATACACATTTAAATACATAGCGCTGGACAAGAACATACTGTTTCAGTACCTTATGTCCTTCATTGCGCGAATTAATTTTGAAAGATATATCGCTAAAATCGTCCGTAAACAATTTTCTCAGCAATATTCTTAGTGAAATTATACGTCACGCACTTGCAGATGTCCTGATGTCGCATTAATTGACTTCATTCAGAGGAAAACATCTGAATTGAAACCAAATAACTGACATTATATTTCGCTTTTTCCGCGTCCATACACATTTGTATGGCTTACTAGTAACATTATAATTAATTTCTAGCTTCTCTCAATCATTTCTGTTTTTGTTTTGTTTTTAAGGTGGACTGTTTCCGTTAAGAGCCTTGACGAGACTAACACGATGGCGTCAAAATAATTGCCTTATCTGTATTAGGTAAAAAGTTATTTGCGAAAATCTGTTTTGCCTTAAATAGCCTTTTTGACCTTTGATGACATCTGGAGCCTAAACTATTATTACGGAATTGCACATTTCAAGAGATTTCGATTGTTTTTTTTCTCGTTTGTTCCTATCTATCATAGTTCTTGAGATATTTGGGGGGTTTCTGAAGCAAAGTGCTCAAATTGGAAAAATGTACCATATTTTTCACTTTCACCCCATTTCACTTTGAAGATATATTGACCTAGGGTCATGTAAATTTCGCAAAACAGTTCCCTGCAGAACCTCCCTACCCTACAAATGTCGTTATTGTAGCTCTTATGGGGGTGATATCTTAGGGGGGCGGATTCCGCCCCCCTAAGATATCCCCTAAGATAGACCCCCCCCCCCCCCCCTCCAGGGCGTGTAATTATCAGAGGCCCTCCAGGGCGCGTGTTAATTAAAACAATAGCGTGCATTGAGCCGGGACCCGAATATTTCCTTTGAGATGGCACACATAAAGGGGTGCCATCTCAAATGTGTCATGGAAAGGTGGCATGGAAAGGTGTCATGGAAAGGTGGCATGGAAAGGTGGCATGGAAAGGTGGCATGGAAAGGTGGCATGGAAAGGTGTCATGCTTCGTCCGGCCTTCTGACTGGTGACAGGACGGCAGCGCTGGAGAAGCAGCGGTGTAACCGTCCCCGGTCAGCCGCTAGGCTGTGGATTTAACCCGTGTGTATGTCACTGCTAGGCTGGGAGCCCAGTTTCCAGTGTGTACACCCGAACGGCTCGCGTCTGACGGACCGATGCTGGGGCGGACGGGCCGACAACTGCGCCAGCATCGTCTTCAACACGTCCTACATCACCGTCGTCACAGAGGTAGGCTGCTGCGCGCGGCGCTCGAGCTGGCATCTGAGACTGCCACTGTCACTCTGGCGGTCTGCTTCATGCTACCTTTAGTAAAACGCAGTGAAAACAACTCCCGATCAACGCACACGCCGTATTCGACCGACCATCCTGGCCAACTGCCGCCGAATCATCCGACCATCCTGGCCGACTGCCGCCGAATCATCCGACCATCCTGGCCGACTGCCGCCGAATCATCCGACCATCCTGGCCGACTGCCGCCGAATCATCCGACCATCCTGGCCGACTGCCGCCGAATCATCCGGCTACGTCCGACCGCAGTTCGGGGCGAGACTCGGTTTATAACGGAGTACGTGTCGTCCTACTGCAAACGTGCGACCCTTACTGCAAACCGACCCCTGTGACCCTTACTGCAAACCGACCCCTGTGACCCTTACTGCAAACCGACCCCTGTGACCCTTACTGCAAACCAACCCCTGTGACCCTTACTGCAAACCAACCCCTGCGACCCTTACTGCAAACCGACCCCTGTGACCCTTACTGCAAAACGACCCCTGTGACCCTTACTGCAAAACGACCCCTGTGACCCTTACTGCAAAACTACCCCTGTGACCCTTACTGCAAACCGACCCCTGTGCCCCTTACTGCAAACCGACCCCTGTGACCCTTACTGCAAAACTACCCCTGTGACCCTTACTGCAAAACGACCCCTGTGACCCTTACTGCAAAACGACCCCTGCGACCCTTACTGCAAAACGACCCCTGTGGCCCTTACTGCAAACCGACCCCTGTGACCCTTACTGCAAAACTACCCCTGTGACCCTTACTGCAAACCGACCCCTGTGACCCTTACTGCAAACCGACCCCTGTGACACTACCCGCCGTGTCTGACACCGTGTCGAGCTGTGCTGGAACTGACCCGTCCCACGGACCACTCTGTCTTTCGCTCTCTCTGCCTTTCGGACCTCTGGCGCCTGGCCAGATGTCTGGTTAGTGGGACGACTACCATTATCTAGTGGTCTGTTGCCTGTGTAACTGGTCCCGCTGCTGAGTGGAGGTTTTCCCGACTGCTTTCTGACTTTTGTCTACACTGATTGCTGTCGTCTGATCAGTGTCCTGGGATGGCTTTGGTGCTGGGCTGCCGAGAGGAAAGTTCGGACTAAAAATAGACATCAAGTAGGGAAAATTAAACCAAAAACCGTATGTACCACGCGTTATCACCCAATTACCTGCTCACCAGAATTAGTTATTACCTATACCAATCTTGCCTGTCTGTTTGCCTCCACAGGCTGTCCCTATCATTACATAAATCAGTAGCAGGGTTCCAATTATCCGGTGAATTGCCGAGCGGCCGCGAAGCGCCCGTGAGGTTTCTCGTCAACTTATTAGACAAATGTACATTTGACCCGGCCCGACCCGACCCGGCCCGACCCGGCCCGACCCGGCCCGACCCGCCCCGACCCGGCCGACCCGGCCCGACCCCGCCATACAGACGCTTTTCGGAAGCTAATAACTTTGCAACCACTGCTCCGATTGAGATCAGGTTTTCACCATTGGATAGGGCCATCAAATCAATTTTGATTGTGTTATGGTGCGTTCTGATAGGGGTGGTACAACAGCGCGTGGCACCCGCAGACGTCGAAATGAACAAAAATAATTATTAAAATAATAATAATAATTGCTAACCTAACTCGCATAATGCCAAAAGGATGATTTAGTAAATAAACACAAGATACGAAGCTTTCGGCTTGCGCCTTCATCAGCCAGATCATGGTTGATGATGAGCATGGCTGATGAAGGCGCAATCCGAAAGCTTCCAATCTTGTGTTTTATTTACTAAATCATCCTTTTGGCATTATGAGAGTTAGGTTAGCAATTCTTATTTTTATAATGTCTCTCAAAACAGTGTCGAAAAATATTTTTAAAAAACATTTATCAAAAATGGCTTCATTTATCTAAGCATTCGTTTTCTATACGCTGAAGCATGCAGCGCTCAGGACTTACTCCCTTTTGGCGGATTCGAGAAAGGAGATCATGTACAATTTAATCAAACTTAATGTTTATGTTGGCATGCATTGCGGCCTGGCAATTTGTATGGAGAACTAAAAGGACTAAAAGGACTATGTGTTACTACCACGTGTGCTCCCGTACCGTTTCATATTTCAAACCTGTTTTAGCTTTGCCGGTGCGCGCCCG
Source organism: Chirona hameri (assembly GCA_036785665.1). Classification (NCBI taxonomy): domain Eukaryota; kingdom Metazoa; phylum Arthropoda; class Thecostraca; order Balanomorpha; family Balanidae; genus Chirona; species Chirona hameri. The sequence continues at coordinate 54,235 of JAXIVJ010006776.1, read as the reverse complement.
CTCGGTCATCGCCCAAAAAGGCGTTTTACTGGTTACAAAATATGGAGTGCCAAATTCTCAGTGAAACAGAGGAAAATAGTGCAAAATAGCATCCACGGGGTGTCGTTGTCCACCCAGATTTCCCAATGCTATGACACTGGGTCTGATGTTGTGTCTGCTCTGCCCTATCCAGTGTCCACCTCCTGTATGACCTGACCTGGCCTGACCTGGCCTGACCTGACCTGACCTGGCCTGGCCTGGCCTGACCTGGCCTGGCCTGACCGGCCTGACCGGCCTGACCTGGCCTGACCTGGCCTGACCTGACCTGGCCTGACCTGGCCTGGCCTGACCTGACCTGGCCTGGCCTGACCTGACCTGGCCTGACCTGGCCTGACCTGGCCTGACCTGGCCTGACCTGGCCTGACCTGACCTGGCCTGACCTGGGCTGACCTGGCCTGACCTGGCCTGACCTGGCCTGACCTGGCCTGACCTGGCCTGACCTGACCTGGCCTGACCTGACCTGGCCTGACCTGGCCTGACCTGGCCTGACCTGGCCTGACCTGGCCTGACCTGGCCTGACCTGGCCTGACCTGGCCTGACCTGGCCTGACCTGGCCTGACCTGGCCTGACCTGACCTGGCCTGACCTGGCCTGACCTGGCCTGACCTGGCCTGACCTGGCCTGGCCTGACCTGGCCTGACCTGGCCTGACCTGGCCTGACCTGACCTGGCCTGGCCTGGCCTGACCTGGCCTGACCTGGCCTGGCCTGACCTGACCTGGCCTGGCCTGGCCTGACCTGGCCTGACCTGGCCTGACCTGACCTGACCTGGCCTGGCCTGGCCTGACCTGACCTGGCCTGACCTGGCCTGACCTGTCTGTGTCCACAGTGAACTGGTGTGTGACCTGACCTGACCTGTCTATAGTTGGAGCTGGTGTGTGGTCTGACCTGACATAACCTGCCTTGCCTTGCCTTGTCTTGCCTCAAAGGGGGAACTGGTGTGTGACCTGACCTGACCACAGTGGGAGCTGGTGTGTGACCTGACCTGACCTGTCCACAGTGGGAGCTGGTGTGTGACCCGACCTGACCACAGTGGGAGCTGGTGTGTGACCTGACCTGTCCACAGTGGGAGCTGGTGTGTGACCTGACCTGTCCACAGTGGGAGCTGGTATGTGACCTGATATATCCTGTCCTCAGTGGGAGCTGGTGTGTGACCTGACCTGATCTGACCTGTCCTCAGTGGGAGCTGGTCTGTGACCTGACCTGTCCTCAGTGGGAGCTGGTGTGTGACCTGACATATCCTGTCCTCAGTGGGAGCTGGTGTGTGACCTGACCTGATCTGACCTGTCCTCAGTGGGAGCTGGTCTGTGACCTGACCTGTCCTCAGTGGGAGCTGGTGTGTGACCTGACCTGACCTGTCCTCAGTGGGAGCTAGTGTGTGACCAGGCGTGGCGGCCGCGCTCGGCCCAGTCGGCCTTCATGCTCGGCCTGGTGATCTCTTCGCTGCTGTCCGGGCCTCTCTCAGACCGTTTCGGCCGCCTCCGGCTCGTCTGCATCATGGCCGCCGCCTCGCTGGTCACCGTCCTCGTCCAGGCGCTGGCCGGATCCGTGGAGGTCTATATTGTGGCCAGGTCAGTCGGCGGTGGGCGGAGACAGACGCGCAGGCACGCACGCGCTCACACAGACGGATACACAGGCACGCACATGCTCACACAGACGGATCACAGGCACGCACGCGCTCATACAGACTGATACACAGGCACGCACGCGCTTACACAGACATATACACAGGCACGCACGCGCTTACACAGACGGATACACAGGAACGCACGTGCTCACACAGACGGATACACAGGCACGCACGCGCTTACACAGACGGATACACAGGCACGCACGCACGTACACTGACGGATACACAGGCAGGCACGCGCTTACACAGACGGATACACAGGCACGCACGCGCTTACAGAGACGGATACACAGGAACGCACGTGCTCACACAGACGGATACACAGCCAGGTACGCGCTTACACAGACGATATACAGGCAGGCACGCGCTCACACAGACGGATACACAGGCACCCACGCGCTCACACCGACATACACAGGCACGCACGCGCTCACACATACGGATACACAGGCACGCACGCGCTTACACATACGGATACACAGGCACGGACGCGCTCACACAGACGGATACACAGGCAGGCACGCGCTTACACAGACGGATACACAGGCAGGCACGCGCTTACACAGACGGATACACAGGCACGCACGTGCTTACACAGACGGATACACAGGCACGGACGCGCTTACACAGACGGATACACAGGCACGCACGTGCTTACACAGACGGATACGCAGGCACGCACGCGCTCACACAGACGGATACACAGGCACGCACGCGCTTACACATACGGATACACAGGCACGCACGCGCTCACACAGACGGATACACAGGTAGGCACGCGCTTACACAGACGGATACACAGACACGCACGCGCTTACACAGACGGATACACAGGCACGCACGCGCTCACACAGACGGATACACAGGCACGCACGCGCTCACACAGACGGATACACAGGCAGGCACGCGCTTATACAGACGGATACACAGGCAGGCACGCGCTTACACAGACGGATACACAGGCACGCACGCGCTCACTCAGACGGATATACAGGCAGGCACGCGCTCACACAGACGGATACACAGGCACGCACGCGCTCACACCGACATACACAGGCACGTACGCGCTGACACATACGGATACACAGGCACGCACACGCTCACAGACGGATACACAGGCACGCACGCGCTCACACAGACGGATACACAGGCTGATGAGACTTGGAAACCCGGAGACTTGTGCATAATCTCTGAACTGATGCGCTCCCGGACAGATCCTGGGTGTGATCTTGATGATTAAACGACATTATGATCACGCGGTGCTGCTGAGGTCGAGAAGTGTATCATGTAGTACGAATCGTTTCACAATTTTGCTATGTTCCGTTGTGTGTATGTTTTATGTTATAAGATTATCACCATGGCACGACATCTCGTTTGCATGCCTTTTTCCTATATGTCTTGTCCTGTTGCTGTTAGAGAGGCACTTGGTTGCAAGTGGAGCATCGTATCGTAGCCGGTATGCAGTGTTCAAATGAGAGGCTCCAATACAGTGTCTTGAGAGGCTCCGGACTCCACCTTACGAAGGAATACATGTTGTCGCTCCTTTCTCTCCAGGCCCACACCAGCTACGCCAGTCCGCCTTTCAGTCCGTTACCCAGTATACCAGTCCTTCAGTCAGTACATGCAGGCGTTGACGATCAACCCTCTCCAATGTCTCTATACATGAAACGGCTATTATGTATGTCGCTTTGGGATTAAACAGGTTAAAACATTTACAAAATGACGCTGAACATAATTATTCCGTCAGATCATCGAATCACTGGGGTAGTTACACTTCAACTAGCACAGGCACATTGCCAACGTCGATCCCTTTCCTATTCTGTTTTGTCATTCCTCTATTGCAGGCTGGTGGCGATGTATCTGTCTGTATCTCCAGGCTGATGACTGTGTGTCTGTCTGTGTCTGTGTCTGTATCTCCAGGCTGGTGACTGTGTGTCTGTCTGTGTCTGTCTGTGTCTGTATGTGTCTGTATCTCCAGGCTGATGGCTGTGTGTGTCTGTGTCTGTCTGTGTCTGTCTGTGTCTGTCTGTGTCTGTCTGTGTCTGTCTGTGTCTGTCTGTGTCTGTCTGTGTCTGTCTGTGTCTGTCTGTGTCTGTCTGTGTCTGTCTGTGTCTGTCTGTGTCTGTCTGTGTCTGTCTGTGTCTGTCTGTGTCTGTCTGTGTCTGTCTGTGTCTGTCTGTGTCTGTCTGTGTCTGTATCTCCAGGCTGATGACTGTGTGTCTGTCTGTGTCTGTCTGTGTCTCCAGGCTGATGACTGTGTGTCTGTCTGTGTCTGTCTGTATCTCCAGGCTGGTGACTGTGTGTCTGTCTGTGTCTGTCTGTGTCTGTCTGTGTCTGTCTGTGTCTGTCTGTGTCTGTCTGTGTCTGTCTGTGTCTGTCTGTGTCTGTCTGTGTCTGTCTGTGTCTGTCTGTGTCTGTCTGTGTCTGTCTGTGTCTGTCTGTGTCTGTCTGTGTCTGTCTGTGTCTGTCTGTGTCTGTCTGTGTCTGACTGTGTCTGTCTGTGTCTGTCTGTGTCTGTCTGTGTCTGTCTGTGTCTGTCTGTGTCTGTCTGTGTCTGTCTGTGTCTGTC
>JAXIVJ010006776.1:17500-30000 GCA_036785665.1 Chirona hameri | reverse complement strand
GGTGCCATCTATATTGACGGCAGAACAGCGGCGATGCGCTGATAGCCGCCTGTGCGCATTGCTCACTGATGTGTCCTGTGTTGGATACTTCGGATCTATGTGCTGTGCTCCGTGGCATCTATGTGACGAATACATGAGGAGTCGCCGATCTGGGGTGTGTTCTCTGTGTGAAGTGCATAGTAACGTTGAGTGCTCTGTGTTGAGACATCATACCCGGACTGCGAGCTTCCGTGTTGCTCAAGGCGAGCTAGTCGGTGAGGAGCGGCTGCTGTCTGTGTTAAAATTCATAGCTTATTTAGATGACATGGGTGCCATAAGGCCTAATATAATTTTAGTTTTGTAGTTTGGGAACTTTCGCAACCGAAAGCTGGGACATTCCACGAGAAATCGACCCCCACCAAAATGACTCCCTCGTGTCATCGATTTTTACCCAAAATTGGAAGAGAATATGGGGAGCTGAAACGAGCTGTGAAAGTTGTACTGCGATTCAAGCAGTGGTTGAGAAGATATTGCCTTGGACGTTTTTATGTCCGCTCCTGTCCGCTCAGTGGGAGAGAGCGCTGGACTTCTGACCTATCCCGGTAGTGGCAGCCCGGGTTCGAGTCGCTTCGGCGCTCGCTATTTTCTCCTGACTGGGATGGCCTGCGGCCGGTGGCAGCGGTCGCACTCAAGGTCAGGTGACGTCAGTGAGCGGGGCGGACCGTGTCCAGGTATGTCGGGCACGTAAAACTTTCGTCTCTAAATTCTGCCGGCCAACATGAATTGCGCGATCGGGTGGTGAGGTCAGGTCCTGCGCAACAAGCTCTGCTTTAGCGTGGGTCCTGACCTCGAAAATCCATCCAAACAAAACATTCGGACTAAATTTTTAAAAAGTCTGTGCATGTCGATCTTTGTCCGCCGATGTCCCCGTGAATTTATGACGTAATATACATGTGTCGTCATATATCATTGGAAATGGTAATGAGCTGCCCTACAAGACGTTACTGTTAGATTTTCGACTTTTCAAAAACAATTCTTCTTTTTTTAATTTTCGAACTTTTATCGGCCCCTGCCCCCTAATACATCGAAATTCAAATTGTTGACCAGCTAAATTTAATGAATAATCTAATAAAATATTTCAGATAATCAGCTTGGCAGCTAAATCAGCTAATCTTTCAAATTAAGAAATACAATTAATGTGTTTCTATCTACAAATACGTCAAATTTTGACATTTTATTGTGCTATGCTTTATAAAAAATAAGTTATTCACCAATAACTTGTTTAATTAATAAAGCTAGAGAGGTATGTAAACGTCATTGTTTTGTGCTGTTTGCTGTTTTTGCTGTTCTCGTCAGGACACGTTGAATGGCATGTTAATATGACCTCTTTTCTGTCAATTCTTGACCTTTACCTGAGGTCAAGGTTGACGTCCCATATCGCCGGCAATGTATGACTCAATGTAGATTTGTTATATTTCATTGGAATGACAATGAGGTACTCTACCAAGATGCAGGGGTGGTAAAAATGATGTGAGTGGCCCGGACCAAAAAGGGCACAGGAAAAAAAAATACCCCAGCTGAGCTGGGGTCATTTTTGTCTGTATCCCGGGCCAAGCTGATACGACACGATTAGCGCATGGCGTCTGTCACTAACGCCACCTACCGCCTTGGCGGTAGAGCCACCTACCAGCCGCCACGGGTTACGACACTGGTAATATTGGGAATATTCAACCAAAATGTACTTGACTTTAGAGAGAGAGAGAGAGAGAGAAAAAGATTTGACCTCAGGTCAAGGTCATTTGGAGACCCAGGTAGGTCATGTTACATATGGGGCGACGCGACTCGACGAGACAAACACAGTGGTGTCATTTGCACTCTATCTGTATTATATCAAGAGTTATTGTCAAAAGGGTGCTGATGACGTGAGAATAATGAGATGACCTCAGCCGACCTTGCAGAGGTCACTGAGCAACAATTGCACCTGGGTCATCAATAATGAACTAAAATAACATGATTCTGAAATAATTTGGCTGATTCAATGCATATTCTCTGAAAAGGAAGCATTTGTATATTTTCCCAAATTGACTTATAGTGGGGGGTCACGAAATTGACCTGACCTTAGGTCACCGATACAAACAAAATCCGAGATATACGAATTATAGGCACTTATGACCTTATGAATTCCTGCAAGTTTCAAATTTATCGGACAAACTGTGGCTTTGGCACGACCACAAACATTTTTGGAGGTAAGGTCACTTGACGTGACCTGGTGACCTGACTTGAGACCACCTGAAGTTAAAACTTTCACACAATGAGTCATTGATGCACACATAGCCTTGCCAAATTTGCTAATAGGGGGGGGGGGCAAATGCTAAATGCTGACTGTGGGCCCGAGGTGCCCCCAGTCAGCCTGAGGGGCCCTCTATGGCCGACATAATGCCCTCAGTCGGCCTGAAGGGGCCCTCGGTAGGCCTGAGGGGTCCTCGGAAGGCCTGATATTTCAACATGGGCATGCCTGACGTTCTTTTGCGACCATGTAGAGGCCCAGCAAAATGTAGTGGCCTAAATCCGAGGTGATCTGGTGGGGGCGTCACTTTGACCACCCCTAAGGTTTCTCGAGAATAGCGAGAACACAGCGTCGCGCAGCAAATTTGGTATGGCTATGTGTGCATCAATTAACCACATTGTGTGAAAGTTTTAAATTCAGGTCGTCGCAAGTCAGGTCACCAGGTCACGTCAAGTGACCTTACCTCCAAAAATGTTTGTGGTCGTGCCAAAGCCACAGTGTTTGTCTGATAAATTTGAAACTTGCTGGATTTTATCAGGTCATAAGTACCTTCAATTCGTTTATCTTGGATTTGTTTTTGTATCGGTGACCTATGGGCAGGTCAATTTCGTGACCTCCCCATTATAAGCCAATTTGGGAAAATATACACATGCTTACTTTTCAGAGAATATGCACTGGATCAGGCAAATTCTTTCAGAATCATGTTATTTTAGCTCATTATTGATGACCCAGGTGCAGTTGTTGCTCAGTGACCTCTGCAAGGTCATACCAGGTCACCAGCACCCTTTTGCCAATAACTCTTGATATAATACAGATAGAGACGTGCAAATGACACCACTGTGTTTGTCTCGTCGAGTCGCGTCGCCCCATATGCAACATGACCGACCTGGGTCACCAAATGACCTTGACCTGAGATCAAATTTTGAAGTTGACCTAACCAGGTCGCCAAAATGTACTTGACTTTAGAGAGAGAGAGAGAGAGAGAAAAAGATTTGACCTCAGGTCAAGGTCATTTGGAGACCCAGGTAGGTCATGTTACATATGGGGCGACGCGACTCGACGAGACAAACACAGTGGTGTCATTTGCACTCTATCTGTATTATATCAAGAGTTATTGTCAAAAGGGTGCTGATGACGTGAGAATAATGAGATGACCTCAGCCGACCTTGCAGAGGTCACTGAGCAACAATTGCATTGCATATGTTGTTTCGAAGTACCTTTGCGAGACAAACACGATGGTGTTAAAAATATTGCTATATGTTGAACCAATACAAAGTTATTTATGAAAAACTTTTTTGAAAAATGTCCTCGTGAACTTTGTTGACCTCTTGGGCCTAAAATATTGCCCTGATCTTGAATTTGAGTACTACTTTGTCGATTTGAATTGTCATGAGCTTTCGATTGTTTTTTTCCCGTTTGTTACTAGCTCTCATAGTTGCCGAGATATTTGGGGTTTCTAGAGCAAAGTCTTTCACTTGGAAAATGTGACCTTCGATGACCTCTGGTAACCTCAATAAGTAACTTCGAATGGCCTTGCAGAGCTTTCGAACAATGTTTTCTGCGTCTTGTTAGCCTTTTTAGTTTTCGAGTTAGAGGGGAGATCCCAATGGGATTTTGCACGCTGATCATACCGGCTAGCAAACGTCATGTACCATTGACGGCACTACCATCGACCAATCAGAGGCCATGATACCCTGTTTTTGGCCGGAATGGCCTACGTTGTTATATAGCCTTGGTCAGGACAGTCGATCTCATTGTATTGTATTTAACGACTTCGGGCCATCCACACACATTGTGGATATTCCTAGCCCGGCGTCACGAGACATAAAACAGTAGGTACATGGGGAAACAGGGAGTTGACATTCATACTCAGATACATACCGGATAAAACAATGGTGCACGGCTTACAAAACTATGCATCAACACAAAATAGACATAAACTGGCAATGTGAAAACAATGGCACAGACAAAGCATGGCTGCCACCCACATGTTAGTTTACATAAAACAATGGTGCACGGCTTACAAAACTATGCATCAACACAAAATAGACATAAACTGGCAATGTGAAAACAATGGCACAGACAAAGCATGGCTGCCACCCACATGTTAGTTTACACCTCGACCTTTCATGTACACCCGCAAGTTACGTTTAAATGAGGCAGGCCTCAGACCAGTCAGTTCGGTCGGTAAACTGTCGTAAAGACGAGGGACTCGGTAGGAAAACTGACGTCTACCGGCTTCAATGTGGATGCGAGGTATGTGGAACTGCTCGTCCTGTCGTGTGCGCCTATTGCGATGTGCAGCATTTCGGCTAAATAGCGAGGCCAGAAATGCAGGTTCCTTCCACCACCGTGCACGTTGGGCCAGAGTGAGAGAGTGATATTCTGATAGCTGTTTGGAGGTGAGCCACCCTGGGCCACTCAAAACGTCCGAAATATGGTCAAATTTACGCCTTCCAGATACCACCCTGGCACAAAAATTGATCACTCTTCGGAGCTGCCTGTGATTTCTGTCTGAGCAGTTGCCAAAAACGGTTATACAGTAACGTACGTGTGACATAACCAAACCGTGGACGATAGTGGGAACCACGTTTCGCGGAAGATAATGCCGAATGTGACTGAGTCCGATCAGTAGCCCGAAGCATTTCCGGACAACATGCGCGACGTGAGCGTTCCACGACAGGCACGGGTCAAAAATCACGCCCAGGTTTCGCACCGTGCGTTCCGGACCAATAGTCTCCCCACGGAAACATATCTCGATTGGTGGTACGTTACGGAGGTTCTGCCGGCTGCCGAACACCATCAACTGCGTTTTGGAAGCATCCACTTTTAGACAGTTCGCTCTGAACCACATGCAAGGGAGGAGAGGGAGCGTTCCATGCGATCAACCAGTGCACCGATGTTATCTTTCCTGCTGGATACTAGTATCTGCGTGTCATCGGCGTACTGAATAACATGTGCCTCAGGAACAAAGTAGCTCAGGTCGTTGGCGAACACGCTGTACAACAATGGCCCGAGGGCAGCACCCTGGTAAACGCCTATACTGTTCGGAAGTGGCTGGGACAGGTACTTGTGTCCGGAGCTGGGATCAGCGATGGATACACTTTGGGTGCGATTGATAAGGTAGAACCGAAACCATTCAGCATCGACTCCATGCAGTTGTAATTTAGTCAGAAGTTTAGTGTGATCGATGACGTCAAAACATTTACTTAAATCGATCAGACAGAGGAGAGTAAAATCCCCCTGTCTGTCGAGGACAGATATAATCGGACACACTGATCAGGGCGGTTTCGGTAGAATGACCTGGCATAAACTCATGCTGAGCAGGAGAAAGTAAATGATTTTGGGAGAGGTAGGCAAAGAGTTGATGCTGTACGATTCGTTCGACAACTTTGGCCATGACAGGGCTAAGGAGATGGGTCTAAAGTTGGCAGGATTGGAACGAGGACCGGATTTGTGGATAGGATGGACAATGGAGTGCTTCCAGACTTCGGGAAAGTCACAGTTGGCGAAGCAGGTGTTGACAATGTTCAGCAGCGGCACCCCAATCGCGTCAAAACACATTTTGATGGAACGGATGCACAGGCCATCAGCACCGGAGGCTGGAGTGTTACGCATACCGTGGACTGTTCTCCCCAGGGTCTCATAGTCCACAGTCGAGACAGAGAAGGCGCAAGAGCCAACACGAGGCAATCGGCACATAAAGTCGACGGGAACCTCTCCGGACTCGGCAATCTCACGTGCAACACGAAACCCCCGACTCCCACGAAATATTCATTCATTTTGTTCGCGCTTACCGCCGGTGTGACACGCGCGCCCTTACTACTGCCAATAACCTGACGGACATTCCGGTCAACAGAGGTCGGACCCTGGTCGGTTATGCGCTGGCCTATATCCTCCCGCACATCCCGACGTATGGCGGATTTCACCGCACGGTTCAGCGAGTGGTACTCGTGCGCACTACCACCGCCTCGCCGAGCCACACGAGCCGCGCGCCGCTGACACATCAGATCACGCGTTGCCTCTGACACATGCGGGGCGCCGGGGCTTCGAATGGTCACACGCCTCACTGGTGCGTAGCGGTCTAGAATAGGACAAAAACACCGAGGAAACGCTGCCACTGACCTGAACAGCGGCCTTCACGGTAGACGGCTTGCCAATCCGCCCGATGTAGGCTGGCACGCAGCTCGGCTTCGTCTACACGTTTGAACGATCGACAGTTCACGACAGTGGGTTTACGATAGCGACAGTACGACAGCGACAGTACGACAGTACGACAACGAGGTAAACACAGGGCGGCGACAACATACTTGTGTGAGCTGATGTCACAACCCCTAATGCCGGACTTTTTAGATGTCAGGATCATTCACAATGACAACTCAAGCAGGGATCCGGTAGCGTATGTGGACCTATTTATGACTTGTTTCATCGAATAAGCGCTTAAGAAGTTGCACAGCGCCTGCCTGGATAAGTCCGAGCTGTCTGCCAAAACATTACAGTTCACCAAAACATTACAGTTCACCAAAACATTACAGTTCACCAAAACATTACAGTTCATTGTTCTGGGACTTTGAGAGTTCTACTATAAATAGGAGAAAAGCCGGTTCATTTAGCATGAACATTGACATTCCAGTTATACCGTGCATCCAGCGCAATTGCGTCGTTTATGGCGCATGGTGGAAGACTCTATAAGAAGGTAGAGGGGAGCAATTCGGCGCAGTGGTAAGATACTTGCCTTCTGTCTCGGGAACCGGAGTTCAATCCCTCGGCGGGCCTCTGAAAAAGTCTGCCCGGCTCCCCATACCCCTCGGAACAGGGTGAGAGTTCCATTTAGCACCTTGGTCCCAAGAGGATACGGTGCTTGGCAGTGGCGGCGCTGGGGGTCAAACGTATGTGAGGCACTCAGGGGCGACGGGGGGATGGTGCTGTTTCGTGATTTTTGTTAGTAGGTTGGCAAATATATGCATATCACCACGGTTAATACTTCACCGCTACACACGGACGTATCACGTAAGGCACGCGGCACGTAAGGCTTTCGATTGGACTCTTCATTATGCCGGTTGACAATCATTGAGCGGCCATTCGTAACCTGCTTCGCATGTTAAGAATAGGACTCAGAGCAAACACATAACATCATCAGGTAGGTATATGCCAAGAACACGGCTAAGAAAAATGTCTCGAAATATAATGTCCTATTTGTAATCCAAGCCTGAACGGTCCGCCGATCTCCTTGCAGCAATATGTAACTATTACATAAGCTAATGATATATGCCATTAAAAGGAGATTAAAAAAATAAACCATTAGAAAAAGATCCACATTCAAAATATCGAGAAAGAGAGAGAGAGAGAGAGAGAGAGAGAGAGAGAGAGAGAGAGGAGAGAGAGAGAGGAGAGGAGAGAGAGAGAGAGAGAGAGAGAGCCAGAGAGCCAGAGAGCCAGAGAGCCAGAGAGCCAGAGAGAGAGAGAGAGAGAGAGAGAGAGAGAGAGAGAGAGAGAGAGAGAGAGAGAGAGAGAGAGAGAGAGAGAGAGAGAGAGAGAGAGAGAGAGAGAGAGAGAGAGAGAGAGAGAGAGAGAGATTTCTGATATCAGTGACATATTCGGGTCAATTTCGTGATCTCACCATTATAAGTCATGCTATTGTTTTGTGTCCGAATGTTTTGAATTGATAGATTTCCGTGGTCAGAGCCCGCACTAAGCATAGCTTGTTGCGCAGGCCCTGGTTTCACCACCCCACCAATCACGCAATTCCTGGCAGACGGCAGAATTTAGAGGTGAAAGTTGTACGTGTCCGACATACCTGAACACAGTCCGCCCCGCCCTCTGACGTCAACTGACCTTGAATGCGACAGCTGCCACCGGCCGCAGGTCCCAGTCAGGGGCAAATAGCGAGCGCCTAAGCGACTCGAACCCGGGCTGCCACTACCGGGTGAGGTCAAGAGCCCAGCGCTCTACCGACTGAGCTATCGGGGCGGACAAATGCTTCATATTCTGAGGATACGCATGCTAGCAGTCAAATTCCTTCTGGATCATGTTATCATAGGCCATTATTGATGATCCAGGTGCATTTTTTGTTCAGTAGCTTCTACAGGGTCAGCCCAGGTCATCTGAAGTCACCAACACTTTGTGTGTCAATAACTCTCGACAGAATGAGGATAGAGAAGTAAAACCGGTACCAATATGTTTGTTTCGCCGAGACACATGTCCCAATTTGCAACATGACATACTTGGATCACACTTGACCTTGACCTGAGGTCAAATTTATAAGCTGACTTTAACTGGTCAACATGAATATGATCATAAGCGCCTTGACGACACAAGCACCATACCGTCAAAATTAGTGCCTTATCGTTATTAGATAAAAAGTTATTTGTGAAAAACAGTTTTTGCCCAAAACAGCCTTTTTGACATTTGATGACTTCCTGAGGCTGGAGTGGAGGCCCATGGGCGTAACCACCTTCCCAAGGTAGGGGGGAGGTACTTTGAAGTTGATTCTTTTCATGCAACGCCCATATGCGTAATGTTAAAATCCGAAAATGTGGGGGGGGAGGCGCGTCCCCCCTCCCGTCCCCAGTGGTGGTTACGCCCCTGAGTGGAGCGTACACTATTGATCTGAGCTCAAATTTCAGGACACGTATGGTGATTGCATATTTCAAGAGCTTTCGATTACTCCTTTCAGTTTGTGCCTAGCTATCATAGATCCCGAGATATTTGGGGGCTTCTGGAGCGAAGTCCTAAAACTGGAAATTCTGACCTTTGACCACTAGTGACCTCAATATTGATCTGACCCAAAAAAAACTAAATACCTTCGATAGAGCTTGTCTCTAGCTATCTAACACCGTTTTCCGCTTATCTACGTTGCGTGGTTTTCGAGATCTTAGGGGGGGATGGGGGCGGAATCCGCTCCCCTCTCCAGGGCGTGTAATTATCAGAGGCCCTCGTGTCAGAGTTATCAGTGTTAAGCAGGACTTACTTCATATTTTTCACTAGAAACGGTGTATATTTCACAATTATCAGAAAGTTGGGAATGTTCCTTTAAAGAGAATAGTCGACCTTGGATCTGGTATAAAACAATCTGGTATAAACTATCCATCTGGTATGGAATACTCCAACTTGGTCTGTTATAAACCAATCTGGTATAAACCAGCCATCTGGTATAAACTATGGCGGGTCGTTCGAAAATCTGCTCTAGAGCCGTTGGGGTAGAGTTTTGAATACACGAACCGTGGATCATATGATGTATATATCTAAGCTACAATTCTGCTATCTCAGTTCAAAACCCCATGTTAAGGTGGACTATTCCCTTTAACCCTCGCCCGGGAAAGGGGGTGGGGTGGATGCCACCCCCTCGGTTTTTCTAGAATAACTCGCGTAGTTTCCAACCAATTACGATGCAACTTTCAGTACCCTACTTTTGAAAATTTTACACATACTCTGATTTTTTTGAATTTCTAACCCACATGACCCGTGACCTATGACCTGTTTCTCAAGGTCATGGAAGGCGCAACTGGCGTCCCGCAGTATCGATGCTTGTAACTTGTGCAGTTTCCGAGTGTTTGTTGTTCAGGAGCATATCAACAGGTGTTTCCAGGTGACAGTTGTAGTTTCTACTGTGATTGTGACCTCGATTGATCTTTTCAGAGGTCAACTGAGGTCATTGTCCTCCGATGACCTCAGATGACTTTTGTGGGGCTTCTGGCGGTTTCTAGGACATTTTGTGACGCTGATTTCAAATTTCGGATCCATTTTACATAATTATATGTTCCACTGGGGTTATGCGCTTCCACAGGTCAACTGAGGTCACCGATCTCAGATGACCTGACATGACCTTTTTGGAATTTTGCAGTTTTTAGGATTTTTTTAAAGCTGATTACGAATTTGGCACCCATTAAGCATTATGATATGCTCATTCACTATTCTAGCTCAATAAAATTCAATTTAGGTATACTCATTTACAATTTTGATGACTTTTGGGTCATTGGCATGACCTCAGAGGTCACTTAATGACCCAAGACCTTAAAATCGGGTATCACAGGCTTCCTCTCGTCACACGCAACACGCTCGTCTTTAAATCGAAGCTCTAGCTCAATTAGGGGCGAAACGCTAAGGGGGTGTTCGTACCCCCCCCCCCCCCTACCCGAACACGTAGTGATTTTGCCCTACCCGGGAGAGGGTTAAACCAGATGGCTAGTTTATACCAGATTGGTTTATACCAGATACAAGGTCGACTATTCCCTTTAAGCTTTCACGGTTCAGGGTTAACACGCGCACTGGAGGGGGGGGGGGGCGAAGTTCGCCCACCCCTCCTGTTTTTGTTTAAATATATCCGGTCTATACGCATCATGTGTTGTGTACCTGCTAACATATGAATGGCGCGTCGTGTAAAGTAAGAAAAATACAAATCGGCCGAAAACTGTTTGAGTTATGTGCCATCAAAATGAACAAACTTCAACATGTCTCCAATATGACCGCAGTGAAATGTTGATATGTAAATGACCTAAGGTAGAATGCAACTTCTAGCATACTTATTGTATCAATAGACTTCCCAACAAATAATTAAACCCATTTTGCCTTTGGGGGTAATACATGCAATCACTACGTTCCATAGCAATGTCGAGCCAAGGAGCGCATAACAAGTAAAATTTAGCATATTTGACCTCATTTGACTTTGAATGCATTGACCTAGGGTCATGACATTTTCACAAGACAGAGATCCCGACAGCACCTCTCTAAACCTTTAATCCTGAAACATTTGTATGTTATCGCCCTTCTATAATGCTGAATAAAATATATCCAACAAAAACTACAAAACCCCACAAATTTATTTATTGTGGCTTTTATGGGGCCGAGATTTTAGGGGGGATCCGCACCCCCTCCACCTCAAGTGCGTGCAATTCTCAGAGGCCCTCCAGGGAGCGTGTTAACCCTCGCCCTACGGGAGCTTTTTCACCTTCGCCCTACGGGGGGGGGGGGGGCTGACAGGTCCCCCTGTTAACTTCCAAACCAAGCAACTTAGAGCAATGCGGTAAGAACCAGCATGTTGCCTGTCATGAGAGGAATCTAACAGTATGCTATTTTTAGGTTTCAGGTCCACGGGTGACCTTCCAGGTCAAGTGAATGACCTCGGATTTACCACGTCCAGAACAGCGATTTTGCTCTTCAGAAAACCTCAAAATGAGAAATTGATAAATGTAAATAAAAAGGCATGTTCCTAGACCAGTTTTGGCTCAGAAATACAAAAAAGGTAATTATTTGTTCGTATTTTGTCCAAAAATGTCAACAAAGTTATTTTAAAAAATGACGTCATCAGTTTCTTACACTTAGGAAGCCATCACTCAGTCAAAAATGAGGATATTGCTTTTAAATTTGGTATGGATATTTCCCATACCCATTTCTCTCACATATATTCCGGTTTTGCTAATATCTTTGAAAATTTTGATTTTGTGGGGATTTGTCAAAAAAAAAATCATTTTATTTTTATTTTAGGGGTCAAAAACCCAAAATTTTGATAATCAAAGATTGCCATTTAAAGAGAATGCCATTTTGCATCTTTGGTGAATTGCGTTTGCAATTTGTTTTAAAACTCTGTCTTCTACAATTTGTCCAATATTTCTCATTTTTTTACCAACATGACGTCATCAAAACATTATTATCTCCCAAAATTCTTGACAAATTTCAATTAAATTTTTACAGCCGACGTATAATTGTTGTAAACTCAGCTACCACAAATTTCAGAAAGGTGTACTTTATGTGTCAAAAGTTATTCAAGAAAACCTCAAGGGGGGCCTGTCAGGCCCCCCTTGAGGGCGAGGTTAACCCGCGAGTCACTGGGGGCTTTTTTTAGCCCCCCCTTAGGAATATTAGTCATATCTCAATAACTAATGCAGATATCGACGCCAAACTTTCAGTACCTATCCGGGCATCATTTTTACACATTATAAGAAAAAATTAAAAAATTTCGTCAGAATTTATTTGAGATATAGTGAATTTAGTGACGTCACTAAACACGATTTTGACACCAAAATCGGCTAAATTTTGCCAGGCCCTACAAATGCCGCATATGAAGCAAAATGCAATCGAAAAACGCTAAAAGGTAGAACATTGCAAGGGCTACAAACCGGCTATCTCGAAATTTCGAAACATTTGGGTTTTGACCCAAAATTTAAAAAAAAAAACTTTTTTTGAAAAAATGCTCACAAAATCAAATATTTGAAAGATATTGACAAAACCGTAATAT
>JAXIVJ010006776.1:7500-12500 GCA_036785665.1 Chirona hameri | reverse complement strand
TACCCGTCAATGAAAGGTCAGGTCAATGTGACGCTGCGATCAACGCACGACATAGTTACCCGTCAAGGAAAGGTCAGGTCAATGTGACGCTGCGTCCAACGCACGACATAGTTACCCGTCAAGGAAAGGTCAGGTCAATGTGACGCTGCGATCAACGCACGACATAGTTACCCGTCAAGGAAAGGTCAGGTCAATGTGACGCTCCGATCCACGCACGACATAGTTACCCGTCAAGGAAAGGTCAGGTCAATGTGACGCTGCGATCAACGCACGACATAGTTACCCGTCAAGGAAAGGTCAGGTCAATGTGACGCTGCGATCAACGCACGACATAGTTACCCGTCAAGGAAAGGTCAGGTCAATGTGACGCTCCGATCCACGCACGACATAGTTACACCACCTACCCGGCAAGGAAAGCATCGCCATTGTGTGTGAATTTCTCTGTTCTGCTTTTTATACCCGGCCGCCATGTATCTTTTCACACCCTGACGATTTGTATGCTTCACTATGGTGACTTCGGAAGCTTCAAGAAACCATCGCTGGTCTCAGAGGTCAAAAAAGTGTTCGGAGTGCTACCTACTATTACACGAAGCAATATTGCTACCTCGGTGTATAACACGTGTATCAAGATCTAGTTCTCATCCATTTTTCGACACGCACCGAATTTAATGAACATTCCTTTTCCTGTTCCGTCTGTTAAGGTCTGTTAAATTATTTATGAATCATATGCGCTTCTGCCGATCTTGTGTGCAAAATACCTCGGCACAGCCGTCTGCACGAAGACTGGCCATTGGCCAAAGTTGTCCTCTGGCCCCAGGGGCGTAGCCAGGATTTTGGCCAGGGGGGGGGGGGGCAAACGGGATCAGAGGGGCCCTCGTAGCCAGTTGGGGGCCCACACACTGGCGGATCTAGGGTTCGAGTTTGGGGGTAAAAATGTATATCCCATCAAACCCATTAAACCGCCTGAAATCAGCACAAAATGTACACATTTCCTGATAAGAAAATATAAGCAAGTTTATCTAAGGAAGTTTGTTTTAAATCAGCTATCAATGCATAAGCAAGCGAAATCCGATGAGTTTTCAGAAATGTGTGAGATTTTTTGTGATTCCCCCCTAAAAAAAAACTTGGCAGATCCAGGGGAAAAGGGGCCATAGCAGCCGTCAAACCGCCTGAAATCAGCACAAAATGTACACATTTCCTGAAAAGAAAATCTAAGCAACTTTATCTAAGGAAAGTTTGTTTTAAATCAGCTATCAATGCATAAGCAAGCAAAATCTGATGAGTTTTCAGAAATGTGAGACTTCGGGATTCCCCCTAAAAAAAACTTCCGTGCCCCCCCCCCCCCCCACCACCACCACCACCACCCATCCCAAACGTCTTCTTCCAAACGTCCAGACCCCAATACATTTTGTCCTAACGTCACAATAACTTCACGCGCATCCACATGAGGGCTTGCGCTGTTATTATAGCTCGTTGGCTATGCTACCAAATGCTGCCATATTTAGGGAAATAGGAGGTCGGACAGATCATTTTGTAACCAACGCTTAAAAGTCGATAACATTACCTCGGTAAGCCTGAGGCAGGCACGTAGCCAAGGGGGGAGGCTACCCGCCCCCCCCCCCCGCCCTGGAGGCCCGGCGGGCCCTTTTCGGGCGCGCAGCGCGCAGCGCACCGAAAAGGGCCGACGAGACCACGCTCATGGACTACGCGAAGCGTGGTCTTTAAGAGTTTAGAGCATTTCAGAGGTTCTTTAGGGGCACCAGGGCCCTTTCTGAAAGACCACGAGGGCCCTTGGACGTTCAGCAGAGCCCTGTACATGTCAGAAGGGCCCCTGTACAAGCCGAAAGGGCTCCTGAGCGGGTCAAAGGGCCCCTGAACACGTCGAATGAGCACCGAGCCAGCACAGAAGGACCCCTGGGAAGGTCGGAGAGGCCCCTGAGCATGTCGGCAGGGCGGCAAAGCAGCCAGTGCAGTCCCTTGCCAGGTCTTAAAGGAAATAGTTCACCTTCGGGAAATTTTCAGAACACGATTTTATTTTATTTTTTTAATACAGTTTCTTTTTGTATTTTCAAAAATGGTCCTACATCGCGCCAATTCAGGACAGAAGGTTGTAAATTATTAATTTTATGGTGTGCGTTATTGGTCTGCGCATGCGCCCTGGCTGTGCTGGCACTTTCAGACGGTACGGTATATCATATATGCGCCGAATTCCTTCGCCAAAAAGTCAAATATCTTCGGCTGGGGAGTCTTTTTCAGTCAAGGAAACTTGCAGATAGGGGTTTCCCAACATGGGCTACAAAACAGCTATCTCAGTTTAAAACTAATGTTGAAGGTGAACTATTTCCTTTAAGGACCCCCTGAACAGGCTGGAGGGCCCCTGGACAGACCAGCACCAGAGGGCCTCTGGGAAGTTAAAAGGGCCCCTGTGCATGTCAGAGGGGCCCCTGACCAGACCAAAAGGGCCCCTGAACATGCCGAATGGGCTCCTAGTCATCACGGAGGGGACCCAGGGCAGGTCGAAGAGCCCTCTGAGCATGTTGACAAGGCAACAAAACAGAAAGCGCAGTCTCTTGCCAGGTTGGAAGGGCCCCTTAGAAGGCTGGAGGGTTCCTGGGCAGACCAGAGGGCCCTTGGGAAGTTCAAAGGGCCCCTGTGCATGTCAAAGGGGCCCCTGACCAGACCGAAAGGGTCCCTGAGCAGGTCAGATGGCCCCTGATTACGTCGAATGGGCCTCTGGCCAGCACAGAAGGACCCCTGGGCAGGTCGGAGAGGCCCCTGAGGATGTCGGCAGGGTGAAAAAGCAGCCAGTGCAGTCCCTGGCCAGCTCGGAAGGGCCCCTGAGCAGGCTGGAGGGCCCCTGGACAGACCAGAGGGCCCCTGGATAGATCAGAGGGCCCCTGGAAAGTTGAACCTCACAAAATAAAGTGGCCGAAATCCGTAGAGTTTTGCATATCCTTTTTTTTTTGGGGGGGGGGGGGTTAACGCTCGGGAAGGAGCCCTTTCGAGGCGCCGCCCTTGTTACACTACCTACAGCTGGTGTACGGAAATGTGACGCCTGCCCTACCAATACTGACATACCTAGCATGAAATAGTAGAGTTTTTCATATCCTCTTCTTTTTTTTTGGGGGGGGGGTTAACGCTCGGGAAGGGGCCCTTTCGAGGCGCCGCCCTTGTTACACTACCTACAGCTGGTGTACGGAAATGTGACGCCTGCCCTACCAATACTGACATACCTAGCATGAAATAGTAAAAATAGTCCAACCTTGAATCAGCCAAACACAGGTCATCCTGCAATGGGTGGCAATCCCTTTGAAGTCTTGTTGCAAGGCTATGTGGCTGGCCCCAGTTGGATTGGACCAAAATACTGTTGCAGTATATCACCAATGGCATGCAAAGTTTGGCAATATGATGTGTGCAGAATTACAGTGGTTTACTTTACCCTGCAATAGACAAGCAGCATCATCCTCAATTCACTAATAAATATCCAACCACTGGTCCACTGAAGTCCTCTGCTATCCCAGCCTACAAAACAACATATCATGGCAATGGCAAGGTTTTGCAAACCCAGCAACACTAAAAGAGGTGAGTACGCACTCAGTACTCACCATAGTTATTTATCAAGGCCGTATCGTTATAGGGCCATGGGCCGTATCTAGGTAACTTTACAACTTTGGGCCGTATCAAGCGTATCAAGCCCATACATGGTCGTATAAGAGGTTGTTTATATACCATATATACAACTTTTGAACGGTATCTATTGCCTTGTTTTGAGCTAACTTTTGAAATGATTCTGGAGGAGGAACGAACGGCGAGAAATGCAACTAACATATCAATGGCCATGACAGATCATACACCTGATGAAATCTTTCAGTATTAGCTTTGAAAAATTGTTTCCTAATTCAAAAATGTTATTTTTTAATATATTTGCTGAAATTGTGTGATACCTGTGATGTCAGAACCCTTCGATTGCATTCTTGAACATCTTGAAATAGAGTGTGGTGGCCAACTATTGTGGTGAAATATATCCGAAAATTCATGAGTTTTTTCAAATACAGGATGGATCACTCAAAATAGACCATAGGCATGTGTCTAAAATACAGGGCTATGTTTTTCACCTACATAATTTTTTTTTAACTACCAAACGCAGAAAATCGTGTGATATCCGCTGATACCTGGTACTTAGTTGGTATGTAAGTACCTCTGCTTTCGATGAATGGGTACTTAATGCCCATTGGTCTTCGACCATTACTATCTTCCTCCTAGCTGGATACGTATTTTTTTAGTAAGTGCAATACTGCAGTGCGCTATTATTAACCAGCGATTACAAAAAAAAACAACGATTTGACTCCCCGGGATTGGTGGCCGGAAAGATAATGGTCCACTAAATTCGCGAAATGAAGCGTCGCACAGCGAGCGACACCTGATGATGCTTAGGTATAAAAGAGCTAATGGTTTTCATATTAAGTCGGCGTCTTGATGTCTTTCCACGTACAGCGTTTCCTAAAATTGCTACACGGATCGCTGTGTCATCAGCCAAAAATGCTACACACCATAGCATGCAAGAAGGCACTTTTTTGTCCTCTGGCTGGTCTATTCGGGCTGCGCAGTTGTCTATTTTCCGTAGGTTCCGTACCAGCGGAGATCAGGTGAAGCAGCTCTCTTGAAGGACGCGAATTTTGTGTGGCGCTTACACCAGCCCAGGGGGGTGTACTCCGCTCCTTCAACATTGGTAAAAAGTGTGACAACCGCGGGCAGCTTCCAGCATCTTGGCCGTGTTTATCGGATCTGCTCATAAGCTATATTTGGCTATCATCTAGTATTGACCAACCAGTCTTGAGCAAGCTCGACGGTGATTGGTCAGGTTGTGATGACGTGAAGGCGGGGAGAATCGTTTGTTTACATTTCAACAGGTTCGCCATATTGGTTCGCTGGCAATGTACGGGCGTGTGTGCGTGTGCATTTTTAAGCATTTACTTACTTTTATGAAGCGTAAAACAATA
>JAXIVJ010006776.1:0-2500 GCA_036785665.1 Chirona hameri | reverse complement strand
TTGTGCCACAGGGTTTCGAAATAACCCTTCTCTTTTCTTTGATATATAGACAATCACCAGAAAATGATGCGCATAATTTGGTTTGATAACAAGAATCGTTTTTGTTTTTGTTTTGAGGTGCGTGGGTTATTGAGTATGTGTCGCGCTCAATAAGACATTGAGCCATACTTTGTATGCTTTGCATGTGTAATTTCTAACGCTGCCTTTCTCGTATCGATATCATCATTTTTCCGGAGCAAAGCGCGGGGTAGCACTCAAAGCGCGGGGTAACACTCAAAGTGCGGGGTAACACTCAAAGCGCGGGGTAACACTCAATCAATCAATCGCACCTCTCCAGTCAATGACGTTTGCCAGATTAATAGTGTTTAATGGCGTTTACCAGATATGCCTATGAATGGCAAGGTTTGACATATTTCAAAGACAGACAGTTGAGATGAGCTAGTCTGCATTCAGGAGACGCATCTCGATAGGAAGGCAAGCATGTGTGATGTGCTAACAACATGAGGAATGCAATGATATGCGATTGTTGAAGACATTCTTTATGAGAAGAGCAGTAGCGTTGACAACAATTGGTACTCCCCTGAACGTGCTTTGGCTTTGTGCTTTGGTGATTTTTCCACAACGTTCGTTTCAAAAATAGATTAAATATAGATAGGAGATATGCTTTTGTCGTGCGGCACAACATCAAATAGCTACTGCTGAGGGGCAGAGCATCAAATAGCTACTGCTGAGGGGCAGAGCATCAGATAGCTACTGCCGAGGGGCAGAACATCATATAGCTACTGCCGAGGGGCAGAACATCATATAGCTACTGCCGAGGGGCAGAGCATCATATAGCTACTGCCGAGGGGCAGAACATCATATAGCTACTGCCGAGGGGCAGAGCATCATATAGCTACTGCCGAGGGGCAGAACATCATATAGCTACTGCCGAGGGGCAGAGCATCAAATAGCTACTGCCGAGGGGCAGAGCATCATATAGCTACTGCTGAGGGGCAGAGCATCATATAGCTACTGCCGAGGGGCAGAACATCATATAGCTACTGCTGAGGGGCAGAGCATCAGATAGCTACTGCCGAGGGGCAGAACATCATATAGCTACTGCCGAGGGGCAGAACATCATATAGCTACTGCTGAGGGGCAGAACATCATATAGCTACTGCCGAGGGGCAGAGCATCATATAGCTACTGCCGAGGGGCAGAACATCAGATAGCTACTGCCGAGGGGCAGAACATCAGATAGCTACTGCCGAGGGGCAGAGCATCATATAGCTACTGCCGAGGGGCAGAGCATCATATAGCTGCACCATAAGGCACAGTTACAAAAACTCCCTCAGTGAATCTGACGTGTAACTGTAACCATGAGCGCCTCCTCTCCATATGGAGGACCCTGCTGCACATACGGACGGTGTCCTCTACACACCAACACACCTTTCCTCTGCATGTTGAGTATTCCTGTCCCAATCAAAGATCTGCTATTCAAACGAAGGGGCTTGTCGAAAGGGCTTGAAGGGGCCTGACAAGGCCTATCAGAGCTGAAAGCGTTATGTGAGACTATTTTTTTTAGAACATTTGGAAAGATGCACATGCCCTATGTTCACATTCCCTGGGCCCGCCCGTGGACTGTCTCCGGGGGTTTCGTTTGCCGCCGAACATTAATGTTTCGACAGCTGCGCAGTGTACCGTCCATACAGGCGCAGTGTACCGTGTCGGCACACTGCGCCTGTATGGACCCTGTCGATCGCGACGCTCAATACCGCATCGCCGGTATTTCCGACCCGGCGCAGCAGAGACGCACCCGACACCACACGCCAGAGACACAGTGGACCGTCAACCAGAGACACAGTGGACCGTACACCAGAGACACAGTGGACCGTACACCAGAGACACAGTGGACCGTACACCAGAGACACAGTGGACCGTACACCAGAGACACAGTGGACCGTACACCAGAGACACAGTGGACCGTCAACCAGAGACACAGTGGACCGTACACCAGAGACACAGTGGACCGTACACCAGAGACACAGTGGACCGTCAACCAGAGACACAGTGGACCGTACACCAGAGACACAGTGGACCGTACACCAGAGACACAGTGGACCGTACACCAGAGACACAGTGGACCGTACACCAGAGACACAGTGGACCGTACACCAGAGACACAGTGGACCGTACACCAGAGACACAGTGGACCGTACACCAGACACACAGTGGACCGTACACCAGAGACGCACCCGACACCACACGCCAGAGACACAGTGGACCGTCAACCAGAGACACAGTGGACCGTACACCAGAGACACAGTGGACCGTACACCAGAGACACAGTGGACCGTACACCAGAGACACAGTGGACCGTACACCAGACACACAGTGGACCGTACACCAGAGACGCACCCGACACCACACGCCAGAGACACAGTGGACCGTCAACCAGAGACACAGTGGACCGTACACCAGAGACACAGTGGACCGTACACCAGAGACACAGTGGACC
>JAXIVJ010006775.1:62500-64701 GCA_036785665.1 Chirona hameri | reverse complement strand
GTGGGTGTGGGTGTGGGTGTGGGTGTGGGTGTGGGTGTGGGTGTGGGTGTGGGTGTGGGTGTGGGTGTGGGTGTGGGTGTGGGTGTGGGTGTGGGTGTGGGTGTGGGTGTGGGTGTGGGTGTGGGTGTGGGTGTGGGTGTGGGTGTGGGTGTGGGTTGTGGGTGTGGGTGTGGGTGTGGGTGTGGGTGTGGGTGTGGGTGTGGGTGTGGGTGTGGGTGTGGGTGTGTGGGTGTGGGTGTGGGTGTGGGTGTGGTGTGTGGGTGTGGGTGTGGGTGTGGGTGTGGGTGTGGGTGTGGGTGTGGGTGTGGGTGTGGGTGTGGGTGTGGGTGTGGGTGTGGTGTGGGTGTGGGTGTGGGTGTGGGTGTGGGTGTGGGTGTGGGTGTGGGTGTGGGTGTGGGTGTGGGTGTGGGTGTGGGTGTGGGTGTGGGTGTGGGTGTGGGTGTGGTGTGGGTGTGGGTGTGGGTGTGGTGTGGGTGTGGGTGTGGGTGTGGGTGTGGGTGTGGGTGTGGTGTGGTGTGGGTGTGGGTGTGGGTGTGGGTGGTGTGGTGTGGTGTGGGTGTGGGTGTGGGTGTGGGTGTGGTGTGGGTGTGGGTGTGGGTGTGGGTGTGGGTGTGGGTGTGGGTGTGGGTGTGGGTGTGGGTGTGGGTGTGGGTGTGGGTGTGGGTGTGGGTGTGGGTTGTGGGTGTGGGTGTGGGTGTGGGTGTGGTGTGGTGTGGGTGTGGGTGTGGGTGTGGGTGTGGGTGTGGGTGTGGGTGTGGGTGTGGGTGTGGGTGTGGGTGTGGGTGTGGGTGTGGGTGTGGGTGTGGGTGTGGGTGTGGGTGTGGGTGTGGGTGTGGGTGTGGGTGTGGGTGTGGGTGTGGGTGTGGGTGTGGGTGTGGGTGTGGGTGTGGGTGTGGGTGTGGGTGTGGGTGTGGGTGTGGGGTGTGGGTGTGGGTGTGGGTGTGGGTGTGGGTGTGGGTGTGGGTGTGGGTGTGGGTGTGGGTGTGGGTGTGGGTGTGGGTGTGGGTGTGGGGTGTGTGTGTGTGTGTGTGTGTGTGTGGTGTGGGTGTGGGTGTGGGTGTGGGTGTGGGTGTGGTGTGGGTGTGGTGTGGGTGTGGTGTGGGTGTGGGTGTGGGTGTGGGTGTGGGTGTGGGTGTGGGTGTGGGTGTGGGTGTGGGTGTGGGTGTGGGTGTGGGTGTGGGTGTGGGTGTGGGTGTGGTGTGGGTGTGGGTGTGGGTGTGGGTGTGGGTGTGGGTGTGGGTGTGGGTGTGGGTGTGGGTGTGGGTGTGGGTGTGGGTGTGGGTGTGGGTGTGGGTGTGGGTGTGGTGTGGGTGTGGGTGTGGGTGTGGGTGTGGGTGTGGGTGTGGGTGTGGGTGTGGGTGTGGGTGTGGTGTGGGTGTGGGTGTGGGTGTGGGTGTGGGTGTGGGTGTGGGTGTGGGTGTGGGTGTGGGTGTGGGTGTGGGTGTGGGTGTGGGTGTGGGTGTGGGTGTGGGTGTGGGTGTGGGTGTGGGTGTGGGTGTGGGTGTGGGTGTGGGTGTGGGTGTGGGTGTGGGTGTGGGTGTGGGTGTGGGTGTGGGTGTGGGTGTGGGTGGTGGGTGTGGTGTGGGTGTGGGTGTGGGTGTGGGTGTGGGTGTGGGTGTGGGTGTGGGTGTGGGTGTGGGTGTGGGTGTGGGTGTGGGTGTGGGTGTGGTGTGGGTGTGGGTGTGGGTGTGGTGTGGGTGTGGTGTGGGTGTGGGTGTGGGTGTGGGTGTGGGTGTGGGTGTGGGTGTGGGTGTGGGTGTGGGTGTGGGTGTGGGTGTGGTGTGGGTGTGGGTGTGGGTGTGGGTGTGGGTGTGGGTGTGGGTGTGGGTGTGGGTGTGGGTGTGGGTGTGGGTGTGGGTGTGGGTGTGGGTGTGGGTGTGGGTGTGGGTGTGGGTGTGGGTGTGGGTGTGGGTGTGGGTGTGGTGTGGGTGTGGGTGTGGGTGTGGGTGTGGGTGTGGGTGTGGGTGTGGGTGTGGGTGTGGGTGTGGGTGTGGGTGTGGGTGGGGTGGTGTGGGTGTGGGTGTGGGTGTGGGTGTGGGTGTGGGTGTGGGTGTGGGTGTGGGTGTGGGTGTGGGTGTGGGTGTGGGTGTGGGTGTGGGTGTGGGTGTGGGTGTGGGTGTGGGTGTGGGTGTGGGTGTGGGTGTGGGTGTGGGTGTGGGTGTGGGTGTGGGTGTGGGTGTGGGTGTGGGTGTGGGTGTGGG
>JAXIVJ010006775.1:0-60000 GCA_036785665.1 Chirona hameri | reverse complement strand
CTCTCTTTGCACCGAGCTGCTGTTGTTCAGAACACCGTCGTGCTTTGATCGACGCTGTTCTAACCGATTGATGAACCCATGGTTCCATCACGGTATTTGTTTATTTGTTTACTAGGATTTTAGGGTGCTGCGATCCAGTGCTGTGAAAGCTCGGTCGATCCGGCAGGTCGCTGAGGAGTGGATTAATATTCGGGCCAGCCGAAGACTGGGCGGTGTTTTACAGGCCGTTTGGAGCCTCGCGTGTGGCGGGTATCATAACAGCCCTGCCGGCCGCACGAAATGCTACATTATTCAATCATTTTCGGGAGTCGGCCCGGCATAATGAAATGGGAAAAGTAAGCCGACTCAAAAGCAGGTGGTCTGACCCAGTGGCCATCGCGCTGGCTCGTATTATATATCCAGGTGTAAGCGCCACTCAAAACTGAGGTCGATCGCTTTCCAAAGACCGGCCCGGCGCCCCGCAGGGCGGATTCCGGCTCCAAATCCGCACTCAGGTGGCCGTTTCGAAAATGGAACAGTCAGATCTGGGCCCAAACGCCGCCTAAGTGACGCTTAATGTAATTCAATGTCGTAACAGGTCCAACAAATGTATGGAAACAGCGTATTACTGGAGAGGCACGTTCCTGTGTCACGCAGAAGGCGGGACAAACAACAGATAACAGACCTCGGGAGGGGGACCCTAAAACCGACTCGGGAAGCACCACAGCAAATTGGGCACGGACACAGAAAACATTCAGGAAATTACGCCAGAATACAATTGGGGATCGCGGGGGATCAGACAAATCGGACACGCTTTGTTTCAGCGACTGGAATGCTTCAGAAGACGATATTTGTCCGATGATCGCATGAATGAGAATTGATACAACCTCTGAAATATTAACAATGACTCGATGCCAACTAAAACTTCCAAAGCTTCTGCAAGTTTCTAAGTAAAGGAACACATTTGAGCTATAAATATTTAGCTCCCTCTCACCATATTCACCAGGCGATGGATATCATCTCTTCAAAATGAACTACTTAAGTTGAACATTCTTTCTGATTGATGGCCTGACGTCCTCCACGTATGAGCGGTTTTCTCCTAAGTTCTCAGGAGGAAAATTGGATTGTCCGAAAGGAGAACTATTTCTTGAACGAATTCTCCCGCGGCGGCGCAAAATAGTGGACGGTTTTAGGACCTAGTTTCCTGCTTCATATCCAGATGATTCCATTTTTGGCGTGAATCCCCGTGGAGGTGTAAACTTCGGAATTCAAAACTTCTCAACTGTCAGCCAGATCATAAGCGTTTGAGATACGGCGCGGTATTTTGGAAATTGCGGCCGGCAAAGTAAACACCAGACTGAGAAAACACCCCGACCCGCCAGAAACACTCCACCGAAGTTTTTGCGAGCTTTGGGTGTCAACAAATGCAGTATTTTTCGCCGTTACTCATACTATCTGACCTCATCCTACAGCTGGTGTTAAAGGGAAATAATGACCTTTTTCCACTAAAATGGAGTTAGCACTTGAAATCGCCAGACGAGATCAAAATATATTGTAAATTCATCACATTTTGCATGAAAACTTTCCTACCGAAAGATATTTCAAGTTAAAGTTGATAAGCGTTCCACACTTTTAACGACCGGTACTTGCACTATTTCTGACCTTTTGTCAAGTACTTTTGGTCCTCATCAAACTGCGGGCTTTTCCCGTATTATTTTTTTACGCAATGGAGTGGAAAATATATTGTGCGTTCTGCTTGTTGTGATTATATGCCCGGCGATCTTCTAAAACTAACAGCGATTGGAAAAAGTGGCAATAAAATCGGAAGCTCATCGATGCACATCAACGCGGCATAGTTAGTGGTTGCGACCCTCAATTTTTGCAATTCGATTCATTTGTTTTCAACATTAGGAGTTGTGTATAGTTTGTCTGTGGCTGTATATAACACTATGCTTTATTTTATCATGAAAAAAAAATAATTTTTCCCAAAAAACTAACGAACAATAACACAAAACTGGCAATTAAATCAGAAGCTCATCGATGCACATCGACGGCGACCTATTTAGCGTCGGCGATTTGTTTACAAAGTCATTGTCATGCTTCTCGGCGCACTTAACCATCTCGGCGCACTTGGCGAGTTGTTCCTGATTAGTATACCCAAGTCCCGTAGCAGGCTTTGTTAATGACGTCATTGGTGCCATTCTTGTGTAGCATTGCAAAATATATCTGATTTCGAGTTGAAAGCTAATTAAAGACTTATTCAAATGATTGTTTTTAAGTTTGAATTTTCTTGTTAATCATTATTAAAGGTATTTTATCACTGTATTTCATAGTAGTTGACACTTCAGAAACTTGTGACGTAATAATATTGTATCCAATATGCATTTCCCTCACCTTTTGCCATTGTGGCGCAGTGCCGAGTGCTTTGCGAATACTAGCTTGCCTGGGGTTCAATTCATTCCGCTCTTATTTTATTCGAGTTGGTATAGTTTGCATGTTGTTGTTATTCATGACTTATACTGATAGTCAGTCATGCATCACGGATGCTTCACGGATTGCTTCACGGATCAGAGCGCTGCTCGAACGCACGCTAGTAGCGCTTTCGTTCTCCATGGCAACCAGGCGTGAGCCAATGAAAAGCCAGAACGTATTCCCTTTCTGGCTTTTGATTGGCTGACGCCTGGTTGCCATGGAGAACGAAAGCGCTACTAGCGGGTGTCCGAGCAGCGCTCAGTTTGATCGGAAATGTCACAGAGGCTCCACAAATGCCGCACTCGATGTTAACAATGGTAGGGAAGGACGAATTTGTCAATGACCTTCATGATGTACACAAGGTACTTGTTTTGTATTTCTTCCAAACTTACAACTTTGAATTTGGGAATAATTTTATTTAATTCTTAAATTTAAATAAAATAATTTTAAAAATATAACGGGAGCCTAAGAAATTGTTGCTAACAAAATCAAAAGGTCATTATTTCCCTTTAAAGAACTTCACCACATAAATTTAAATATACCAACTGAACTGATGTAGTAGAACCCCCGTCACGATCCCGGGCCGAATCTTGATTGAAACTTTCGGCATAATACCATAGCAAATAACTATGACAAAACGATGGCATTATCAACACCCACACTAGGCAAGAAAGCTGCCCTACTAGCCGAAAGACGAATGGTCCACGCACGACGAAAACAGAGCTGCAGTGAACATAACACGCACAGCAACCCTCGCCCCTATCCTCCGGCAAAAATAAGCCCGCCTTCGTTTAGCGGGCCAAAAACAGACTGCAAGGCGCACGTGCAACGCACAGCCGGTCGCACCTCCCCGCAGTACAACAGCGCAGCGCTTGTTACGCATCCTCGGCGCCCGTGGTAATCCATCATCTCCACCGCTGGCCAATATAGATCGCCGATACCACCCTACCATTGTGCCCTGTATAGATCACCAGTTCTCTGACGGGCTGGCGGGCGCGATCGCACGCACGCTCGCCGTGCACGCGGCACGAACCCGGCGGTCAAGCGCTCGGCCGTCGAGATTCAGCTCACGCGCACAGCTCCCTGCAGCGAGCAGATCAGCTTCCCGCACCGATTACAAGGCGACCGCCGCACCAGCCCCGCAGACTACGCCGAGAACACACAGAGCACGCCCAGAGCACCTCGAGGGCACGCTGAGAGCAAGCAGCCGTGCTCACCGAAGGAGCAGGTCAACTGCAGCGGCTGAGCTACTGACCCGAGTGAAGTAGGAACCGAGAACCGTCTCAGTTGCAGCCTGACATCACTCGGTCACACCTGCATACCTGGCGAGGCCGCCGCCGCCGCCGCCGCCGCCGCCGCCGCCGCCGTCACCACCACCGCCGCCTCCACCGCCACCACAGTCACCACCACCACCGCCGCCGCCACCGCCGTCACCACGACCGCCGCCGCCGCCGCCAGGGCCAGCACGAACAGCGCTGACACCGCGAGGCTCGAATCGATGCTGGGGCCGGATCCGGTGTCAGCGTGCCGGAGACGGACCGGGGCTCGTCACGATCACCCCCCCCCCCCCCCCCCCGCGTCGCTGACCGTACAGCCGTGGCGCACGGGAGCAGCGACAGGGCGGGGCCGACGCCGCTCGTTAGGAGCAGTGGCCACTGATGCCCGCTCCACGGCTGCCGATCGCAATCAGCAATCACGGACCGCCGTGTCCGGCTCGGCGACCGCTCGGCGGCGGCTCGGCGGCGGCCCGGCGGGGCGTGAGAGCGTGGAGGGAGGGGCGGGAGAGCTGATCCGACCGCGACAGGTCGTGTTTGTCAAGGCATTCGGCGGCGGCGGCGGCGGCGGCGGCGGCGGCGGCGGCGGCGGCGGCGGGAACTGGGATCTGGTAAACACACGGGATGCGCCTACAGCCGCCACCGCCACCGCCACCGCCACCGCCACCGCCACAGCTACCGCCACCGCCACCGCCTCCGCCTCCGCCTCCGCCTCCGCCACCGCCACCGCCACCGCCACCGCCACCGCCACCGCCACCGCCACCGCCACCGCCACCGCCACCGCCACCGCCACCGCCACCGCCACCGCCACCGCCACCGCCACCGCCACCGCCACCGCCACCGCCACCGCCACCGCCACCGCCACCGCCACCGCCACCACCACCGCCACCGCCACCGCCACCGCCTCCGCCACCGCCACCGCCACCGCCGGTACGCGCTGTCACCGTCACCGTCGATGTCACCGGTACCGAATGCCGAATCGGTAGAAGCCGCCCAATCGGCTGACCACTACTGCGTTTAGTGCAAGCGTTTTAGTGTTTGTGTTTAGTGTTTATGTGCTAATCGATGTCGGCCGCCGGCCATCGAGCGTGAAACAGCGTTTTTGTCGTCGACACTCTTGTTTGCCGGCGCCTTTCGTACACGAAATTGCCGATCTATTCGTGTGCAAACGCGCATATGATTGTCGCCACCACCAGTAGAACCGGGCGCTAAATACACAGCAGCGGCGTCACAGGGCGGCATTATTACCCCGATGGAGCGCGTCAACGCACAACACGCTCCGCGCGCGGGCCAGACGTCGGCGGGTGGGCACGCTCCATCCATCGCCTCTGACGGCGGAGCTGCAATTTTGGCCCCGCTGGCCCCATCATGGCGGTAGGATTACCCGCGCGGCCAGGCACATGATACAGAAATCAATGGCCGGCCGGCGGCGGCGGCCGCCGAGCGACCCGGTTTGTTGTCGGCACAATGGACAATCGGCCACCGGAGTGGCGTCGACCGCTGCCATCAAAGCCACACGATGACTCTTCGTCGGCCCGGATCGACGTTTTCGACGCGCAAGCCTCAGAAGTTTTTGTTGCCGCGGAGGAAATGAAAAAAGAGTCGCGAGCACCGGCCAGATGGAGTCAGAAGGGAGTGAGCGGGTTTCGGAAACCGGCAGCGCGGACGGACCGACGAGCCGCGCTCGGGAGTGGCGAGACCAGGACGGATGTGGCCACTGCAGCGAGACCAAACCATGAGCACTAACCACCCCGCCCCAGCAGCGCAGCGAAGCGTCCCGCGATCGGGCTTGGCGCGGTCGCGACTCACTGGCAATCGTCGAATTCCTCACCAGACGGCCGGAGCAATGCCACCACAGAGTTCGCCTAACGAGCGAACGAGCGGACGAACGCCACCGAGGCTTTGTAACTTCCACCTCAGAAATCCGTCTTCCGCGGTCAGTTCGGTCAGCTCGGTCAGCTCGGTTGGTTCTCAGTCTGTGTTCCATCTGTGCTCAGTCTGTGTTCCATCTGCTCTCGGTCTGTGCTCGGTATGTGCTCGGTCTGTGCGAACAATGCGGACACTGTGCTGCGGACTACAGTGCGGACAGTCTGCCGGCCGCGTCCGGCCGCCGACCGGCGCGCCGCGCGGAATGTTCCCAAGGCCGGTGACCGGGTCCCCGGCGACAAAAATCAGCCTGGTCAGCCTGGTCCGGCCGCAGAGCAGGGAAACTGCAGCCCGACTGCGATCGCAGGCCGATAGCCGTATCGATGGCCCGGATGACTGATGGCGGTCGTGGGTTCACCGGATCGGCGGGTTGAAGGGGCTGTGCGACGGAGCCGGAGCCACGCTTTGCTGTGTAGAGCAGGGTGCGGAACTTGAACCCTTTCTGTTCGTAATATCCCACAGGAACCTCTGTCGAGAGGATAACCTCAGACTAATGCAGTCAGTTAGTATCTCAGTCTCAGTCCTCCCCAAGCGAGAAGGTAGGTACCAGGAGTTTTCAGACAGGCACACGGGTTAACACACGTGGGGCACCCGAAAATAGTCCGCCTGACAGCTGGTGCGGCCGGACGGTGTTCTGGCCCAGTCCGCCTGACCGCTGGGCCAGAACGCCGTCCCTTCCGACGCATCTTCGAACCATGTGGGCTCGCGACACGCTTTGTTCGATCCTGTCCTGTGTCCTCGTGTCTCGTCCTGTGTCTTCGTGTCTCGTCCGTGTCTCGTCCTGTGTCCTCGTGTCTCGTCCTGTGTCTTCGTGTCTCGTCCTGTGTCTTCGTGTCTCCTCCTGTGTGTCCTTGTGTCTCGTCCTGTGTCTTCGTGCCTCGTCCTGTGTGTCCTCGTGTCTCGTCCTGTGTCCTCGTGTCTCGTCCTGCGTCCTCGTGTCTCGTCCGTGTCTCGCCCTGTGTCCTCGTGTCTCTCGTCCGTGTCTCGTCCTCTGTCCTCGTGTCTCGTCCGTGTCTCATCCTGTGTCCTCGTGTCTCGTCCGGTGCCATCGTGTCTCGTCCTGTGCCCTCGTGTCTCGTCCTCTGTCCTCGTGTCTCGTCCGTGTCTCGTCCTGTGCCATCGTGTCTCGTCCTGTGTCATCGTGTCTCGTCCTGTGTCATCGTGTCTCGTCCTGTGCCCTCGTGTCTCGTCCTCTGTCCTCGTGTCTCGTCCGTGTCTCGTCCTGTGCCATCGTGTCTCGTCCTGTGCCCTCGTGTCTCGTCCTCTGTCCTCGTGTCTCGTCCGTGTCTCGTCCTGTGCCATCGTGTCTCGTCCTGTGCCATCGTGTCTCGTCCTGTGTCATCGTGTCTCGTCCTGTGCCCTCGTGTCTCGTCCTCTGTCCTCGTGTCTCGTCCGTGTCTCGTCCTGTGCCATCGTGTCTCGTCCTGTGCCCTCGTGTCTCGTCCTCTGTCTCGTGTCTCGTCCGTGTCTCGTCCTGTGCCATCGTGTCTCGTCCTGTGCCATCGTGTCTCGTCCTGTGCCCTCGTGTCTCGTCCTGTGTCCTAGTGTCTCGTCCTGTGTGCTCGTGTCTCGTCGCCACCACGTGTCCTGTGTCCTTGTGTCTCGTCCTGAGCCCTCGTGTCTCGTCCTGTGGTCGTGTCTCGTCGCCACCACGTGTCCTGTGTCCTTGTGTCTCGTCCTGAGCCCTCGTGTCTCGTCCTGTGTCCTCGTGTCTCGTTGCCACCACGTGTCCTGTGTCCTTGTGTCTCGTCCTGAGCCCTCGTGTCTCGTCCTGTGTCTTCGTGTCTCGTCCGTGTCTCGTCCTGTGTCCTCGTGTCTCGTCCTGTGTCCTCGTGTCTCGTTGCCACCACGTGTCCTGCTGTCGCCTACCACAGGTCACCGCGCGCGGGGCTGACCACTTAGAGCGGGGTCATCTGTTCCCGCCGCGGTGACCGCATAACACGCGGCTGGCCACCGACCAAACCACAGGCAGCACGCAGCACCCACGGCGCCCTGTCTCCCCGCACGGCACAGGGGGTGACGCGGCAAAAGAAACACAGACTTCCGTTCCGGGTAGATGGCCGCCGCGGGGACGGCCGCGGTGGACCGCAGGACACGCGCAGGGCAGCGAGGTCGACAGCGAGACGAGACGAAGCAGGTGGTGCAACAGCTACCGCGACCAGCCACGCGGCGCGAAGAAAAAATACGACCGCAACGCACGCCCCAACGCGGAAGAGACCGGGTCGTGACGGGTCTAGGAGTCTGCCGCGGTTACGCGAGGCTGGGAGGAATACGGCAGTCCGACGGTCGAGCTGGGAGATAGAGAGAGAGAGAGAGCGGGGAGCGCTGTTTTCCTGGGGCCGCCGGCAGCCACCGTGAAATTAGACGCATCTGAGGAGTCAGGAGCCGGGACCGGGGCCGGGGCCGGGGCCGGGGCCGGGGTTGTCAGCTGGCGTCCTCCTGGCGTCGTCCCGGCGCGCCTGTGCCCCAGCCCTGCACCCAAATCGAATTGGGGCTGTAAAAGCCTCCAGTGGTCGGCGGAGATTGTGACCGGACGTGTCTGTCCAGTTGTATGGAGCACACGTCCCCGGCTGTTTATGGACCCATTAGACCTTCCATGGAAGCCAGCCTTGAGCGCGACATTAAGACATCGGCATGGCAAGTGTAGCGGCCAATGATACACATAAAACCTTCTCGGCGACGTTTACAGCGGCCGTAAAGCGACCCGCCGCGTATGATTCAGTCGCAGCGGTAACAAACACGTCCCGAGAAAATAAAATGCGTCTTCTTCAAGGCCCGACGGAGCGAGAACTTGTCTGCGGTGCGGCGCGGCGCTCGTCGCTACGCCGAACAGCACACGCAAGCTTGTTTCGGATGAGCGCAATCTCCGCAGCTCAAATCCTATTCAGCCGATAGCCATTTCCCAATATCGGCGAGCCCGGAAACCATTCCGCCATCGCGAATTGCTGCTGCATAAGCGGCTTACTCTGTGAAATTTTCATCGGGGGATTTTTCGTCTGATTGAGTTGCAGCGCGCATCGGGGCCGAATTTCCCACGCAAACTTCGCCTCGCCGTAGAAACACCCTGAGAGCAGCTGGGCGGATTACCGTCTCGAGGATCGCGCCTCGCCGCTCACGCAGTCGGCGCTGATTCTCACACCCGAGCGCCGACAGGCGCCGGTGGCCGACGAATTCCCGCCAAGATTGACCCCGTCCGCGGTGCGGAATTACGGGCCATTGCTTATTCATGGCGCGGCACGCGGGTGGAGGCGCCGCCGGCTACCTGGCAGGCCCGCTCGGTAAACAGAGGACGACCGGGCAGGCCGACTGCGGCGGATCTCGCCGCCACAAAAACCCGCCCCGAGGCGGGGGTCGCCGCGCGACACAGGATACAGGATACAGAAGCCACCGCCAGCCGCGCCCTGTCGCGGCCGGTGAGGAGGCCATGGAAGCCATGGCTCGGATCGGTCATCAGCTGATGCCACCAATGAACCTCCTAGTTTATTGAAAGCCTTTCAATGTGCCATCCTCAGAAGCTCCCGATACAAAAGCAGCCTCTGAGTACTACTGTTTATATCATGGATTAACCAAAAAAGTTTCCGCCATATGTAACAAGTTTACGTCGATGTTCCACCTCCGCCCCGCGCAGGTCAGAGAGTCGGGGTCGAGGTCAGAGAGGTCGCGGAGGCCGGGGGTTGGCGCGGTGCAGCCTCCGGCGCATTGATATGCCGTCAGCGGCCTCGCTGATCAGAGGCCAGCCGGGCGTACAAGATGGACGACCGAGTCGTGACGGGCTCTCCGGCCACACATAACTCGCAGACTGGCCGACCGGGGCTGACCCTGGCCGACCTGCCCGGTCCGCTGTGGTCCGCTGTGGTTCGCTGTGGTCCGTTGTAGTCCTCTGTGGTTCGGGGAGGTCCGCTGTGGTCCGTTGTGGTCCGATGTGGTCCGCTGTGGTCCGCCGTGGTCCGCCGTGGTCCGCTGTGGTCCGCTGTGGTCCGCTGTGGTCCGCTGTGGTTCGGGGAGGTTCGGTGTGGTCCGGCGCTGCTCGGTTCAGTTCCGCGTGGTTTTGGTTTGGTCCAACGCGGCTTGGTTTGGTCTTTCGCGGTTCGGTTTAGTCCGGTGTGGCTCGTCACAGAATGGATTCGACATTCTGTGACGAGCCACACCGACGTTAGCTTTCGACATTCCAGTCGAAAGCTAACGGGCAACGCCTAAGCAGAGAATCGCATCGCGACACATCATAAATTCCGCCGCCTCCAACACTGCAGCCACTCCTGTATTCCGGTACAAACCCGCCATTACCAGCGTTGGCGTGTCGATCTCAATACAGCGCTACACCGCTGAAGACGCATGCAAATCGCATTCCAATCGCCGTTCGCTCGCAGGCGCGCTGAGAGAGACACAGGTCTGCGCGCTGAGAGAGACAGCATGCGCGCTGAGAGAGACACAGGAGTTCTCCCGGTGGGAACACAGGTGACGAGACACAGGTCTCCCGGTGGGAACGGCAGTTCGGAGCCTCGTCGTGACGCCATTACCGCTGCTCGTGAGGCGCGCTGCTGGCGACCACGCTGCAAACGTGCCGGTGACGCCATCAAATTAGGCGATGACGCGCTGTCCGCGCCGGTCGCCGGCGCTGAGCTGCTGCGGCGGGACGGGCGCGTATCTGGGACGGCATCGAAGCCATGCGCGCCGCCGCCGCCGGGGCCGTGGCCGCGGCCGCCCGGAGCGGCGGCAACAGTCGGCCGATGACCAGATGTCGGTGCGATGACCAATTTGCGAGTCTAATGCCGGTTCGATCTGCACCGCGGCTCTGGTGTCTGCGTGGTGGGCTGCGTTGCGCGGCACGCGAACTCTTCAGATTGCACCGCCGATAGGTGCGCATGTGTTGGAGCAGGGACTTTCCAACGTGCGTGTGACTGACTTCTCTCCGTGGCTGGGAACTCTTTGTCACAGCGAAACGGTCCGCCGAGTGCAAAACGATGCACCGTATCTGACCCGCACAAGTTTGATCAATAACGGTGTCATGAATACTTTAGCAACAGCCTCCACTATGGCTTTGTTTAATACAGTAATGGATCTTGGCGCTGACACACCGAGGCCACGCGTCATGAGGCGCTTTATGGCCTCTCGGACTCATAAGTCATAACATATGAGGCGAAGCGGAAAGTTTTCCGCTGCTCGAGTCTTGGCGTCGATTGGTGTGTTTGATTTCTGGGGGCGCACGAGCGGCGCGCTCGTTCGATAGAGTACTAGGGAAGCCGGCCGTGGCCGACTCATCAGGCTCGTACGGACGCGCTTTACGACAGGAGCTCGGGGTAGCGGAACGGTGAGCTCGACTTCGAGGCATGCGTGTCGATGGGTCCACTCACTGGAGCCAGCAGTTGCGCCTCGGGCGATTGCCAGTAAGTAAAGCCGTTGACACAAAAGGATAGTTAGATAGTCAGCAACCGAGTAGTTTAGTGTGATTTATTGGTCACGAGAAATCAAATCGACAGCAGAAATAAATACACGAATAGCTAGTTTGTGTAAACTGTGTAGTTGAAATATAATTTCTGTAGGAGATAGCCATATGACAAAGGTCCCCAGAAAAACCGTCAGCGCAGCTCCCGCACTTCCACAAATCTCCGCAGTCCCTGCCGGGGATATTATTAACCCCTCTCGGCACTCTCCCACGTGCATTGATGACTGATTGGCAGCAGCTCCTCCTCGCACCCGTCGGAAACACCCATAGGACTATCTATCGGCCCGGCTCGGCTCACCCCGCCGGATCGGGTTACCGTATCCACCACCATCCCCACCTGGGACGGCCGCGATCAAAGACAGCGCGTTAACGCCTGCTAAACTCGAGCCCGCTTCAATGGCCTGGTGGGAGCGCGCGCTGGTAGGCGGTCTGGTAAACTTGGCCGTCCCTGCCCGTCCCTGCCCGTCCCTGGCAGCCCCTGCCCGTCCCGAGTCGTCCTAGAGCTGATCGCCAGGCCCGCCAGTGTCGGGTAGCATAGCAGGGATGGCCGGCCCTCCCCCTCACACCGGCTGAAAGGCAGAGGGAGGGTCGGGGCAGCAGGGGGACGGCGCCGGGGACGGCCGACTGGGCTATCGGCTCGGTGTTTGTGGAACTCACCCGGCCGGCGCCCGGCGCCCGCCCAGCGTCCCGCGCACCCAGCGCCCCGCGACCAGCGGCGACCAGCGGCTCATATCCCAGGGACGCCTACTGATAGGTATCGCATACCGGTCTGGACTGGCCACAAACCAGCCCGTTCTGAACTCCCACGACTCTCCCGTCCGGTCAGCCGGCGCCGGCTGACTGCAGACTGCTGTGCTGACGCTGATCACCGCCAACTCAATTCGACTTGGATATGGCATACAGCGCGTTCCCGTCATGTCGCGGCGTGGCCGACCAATCATAAACCGCGGGAGCCGTGCATACGTTTCGGGCCGTCAAACGGCTGCACCTGGCTTGTGCGGCGCTGCATGCCGTTTCTGCCGGCGAGTGCAGGCACGCTGCAACTGTTCTCCTCGTCAAATTGCCTGCACTTGTGGCAGCGGTGCTGGGGTTAAATTACCATAACACCACTCGCTTCCATGTAAATCCAAGAAACAGAAGAGAGCAATTGCCGCGGCGGTTTAACGTTCGACTGATGTGAGTGCTGTGCCAGTGGCGATCTGCATACCAGACACGCGTCACGGAACCATCGACATCTGCGAGACCTGCGATCTGCGAGAGGTAAGCGGTGACTTTCGGCTACCGTTACTGTCTGTGAGCTTCGGTTAACATTACTGTCTTTGTTGACATGTCGTGAGCCGGCAACGCGAAACAGGATCTTACGGTAAGTGGCCTCTTCAGGCTACAAATGCAGCGTCTCGCGACACCGGGAGGAGCGCACGCCATCATCACATTGACTCCATTAGGCGTGGTCACGCAACCGCTCGCGATCGATCTAAGCCGCAGAGGCGAAACTACCCGGAGGTTTCAACAGAAGCTTGTTTCGAAACATGTTTAAAGCAGCCGAAATGATTCGCAACGGGGTTAAGTCGGAATAAAACAGAACACACTATGCTACAAAGTGTCGAAACTTACTTGACATGGCAACCATACGCAGCTCCGTTCCAGAAGTCCGATGTGTCACTGCGCTCGTGCACCAGTCTCGCGCACTCAGGTCACCTCGCTCACAGCTGTGGCACTGCTGCCGCTTGACCCAAGGTCACCCCGCGCTCGCCCGTACACCGCGGCACTGGCTACACTGCGCTACAGCCACCTCACCGCACGCACTCGCGGAGCCGACTGGCAGCCGGCCGGCGCCGAACCATCTGCTGCTTCCTACCTGGTCACGTGGGCCGCGCGGACCAATGGGAGCGCGCGGCGGCCGTGCGCCGGCGGCGCTGCTGGCGTGAAGGCATGCCGCCGAGGAGCCTCGCACTGAGGCGAATTCCAGCCGATGCCGGGAGGGATTCTCGGCGAACCCAGCTCCTCGCGGTCGGCAGGTAGCCATAGAGGTGGACTAGACAGCAGCAGCGGTGTTTAAAGTGTGGATACTGCACGAAGAAACGTGATATCACGGGCACAGGGCGAGGAATTGACGTTGGTGATGGTTCGGCGCGGGCTGTCCGCGCAGCCGCCTGGCACGGTCGGCAATACTGTGCCGCAATGCATTATTCTCGGGTAACGCAGTAATTAACAGAAACGTAACACCAGACAATGACTATCCCCATCGGTTATTCACATCGGAATGAACACGGTGAAGGCCGACTTTCGTATTACTATATTAAAGCGTGCAGCGTCTTTTGCTGGCTCATGGTACCTCTGCGCCCAGTCGGAGAGCTACGTATGCACTGAATACCGTTTAGATAATATCAGTGCTCTCTACTTGTGTCTGTGCCTACCCACAGATAATCGTATTTTATGCTACGCAAGGATGTTTGCCTGTGCTCACCGTAAATGAGACAATTAGACAGTCCCAGAAACTTTATATCCATTATAGGATGTTAGATAAACCAGGTTTACGTCGCCTTCAGTTGAGATGTTTGCGTCCAAGCGGCCTGGTAGAGCTAACAGGGACACCCTCTGAATGACATTTTATCAGGGCACCGCTGCATAAGACCGCATACTAGCAGGAGAAACAAGACAAGACGAGATAAACGTGCCAAGTGTAATGACATGCATTTAACTGTCGGGTCGAGTCTTGAGAACGTTGTAGCACATGATGCACCATGACATGTGCTCCCGGACAAACACGGGTAGTAAGTACACAGTAAGAACTCCTGTCTGCTTAATTGGCCACCATTGCGACGGATGTACAAATTACAGTGCCTTGCCACATAGACTACTTTAGAACAATGACATACGAATAATACGAATGACGTGGCGCTGATTCAGAGTGCAGCAGAGCTCTTGCACATTATATCGCAACAGCGCTCTATAGTTGTAATGTTCAGCTCGTGCTAGTGAAGTGGGATTAAGAATACATTAGCCAATAGTTTTCGACAGGTCGAATAGCAAGCCTTGACTGCGTAGTATTTAGAAATGGTCACATAACATGTATACATTTTATACTTAGAAAATAACTGCGCCTCACATGTACAAGCTACTTCATATGTAAATGGGTGGGCCTTGTGTTTATTTTTCATTTGTAAATACATTGTGCTAAGTTGAATGTTTTCTTTCATCGTAAATGCATGTTGTTATGACAACAAGCAAGGCGATCGGCGTCCCTGTAATTCTTAACAGTACAAGAAAGAGGAGATTACGGTCAAGTGAAAGGTCAGTGTAGCCAAAATAGCAAAGGAATTATACTTGACGAGACATTGTAAGGCTGACTATAAAAAGATCCTGAGTTTCTAAGAGCTGGATAGTGTTACTAGAAGCGTTAGCCCAATTAAGGTAAATGATGTGTTTGTCAGTTTGTCAGAAAGACCAAAAATGGTGGAAATGCTCAGCAATCGGTTTGAATATGTCTTTACCATCGAGGACCAGAGGAACGTTGCACCACTTCAGTGCCAGTCAATACATAAATATAAACAGTCAACTCCCCATATTGATTTATTGCTGACCAAGACACATTTCGTATTGATAACTTCTTCAGTTGGTATAAAATCAATTAATATGAGGATTGAGGAGTTGACTGCTTATATATGACAATATGAACGTTAACAATAAATAAACCGTTTGGATTATTTGCCGTATGATGTTCAGGATAGATTAAAGAAATTGGGTATGTGTTCACTTAGATACATAAGGCTGAGAGAAGATGTTAATGAAGTCTTTAAAACGGTAAATGGTCAGTGTTCGGGATATACAACGGAAATGTTTGAGCTCAATAGGAAAATAAATCCAGAGGTCACCACCATGAGCTCACAGTAATGAAACAAAACTGGGCTACGTTACGACATTCGTGTTTTCAGTGAAGGGTTGTGGAGCATTGGAATGATTTCCCAAACGATGGAGCCGGTACAGCTATCCCGACTCCTTCAAAGATGGCCCAGAAAGGCGCTATACAAAAAGGAGTTAGTTCAGAAATATTCCAGGGGTAAGAAAGCATTCGACATGTCTATTGTCTATAGACATGCCCTATTCGACTTCCTTTACTGGTATAGCAGTAAAAAAAATTGAAACAATTTTGACTTGCAATGGGAGGATTGTATATCCACCGATGAACCCCACAGGCTTTATGCTGCCCTGTTGTTCTATGTAGTCATACTAATGCATGAATTTGAAGCATTTACTAAATAATTAATCCACCTAATATAAAATAAAATAATGCATCAACCTCCGCATAAACTTAGAAGTTATCCAATGGATCCCACACTTGCTTGCTTCCTAATAAGTACAACCAGTCTTTCGTCATGATGAAATGGGCCAGCTTTGGTCTAGTTGATTAAAGGTGCATGATTGCCTCCCGTTCATTTTCGCAGCGCCTATATTTCAGCTGCTGCTTTGCTCGGCTGCAGTCGCAGCAGACCAGATGCATATTTACACATGGCAGCGGATATTAATGCGTCAATCGATCATTTCAGCGCGCTGGAGGGCAGGGAGGGAGCGCTCTGGAGGGCAGGGAGCCACTCCTCAGCGCGCTGGGGGGCCGGGAGCCACTCACCTGCTGGAAGATCGGTGTTGCCTTCTGAACTTGCCCGCGTACATTTAACTGCACGATGGCTTGGCCAGGAAAGGTAAATGGCTATTACTGAGCATAGTTCGAGCCGTTCGAGCGACCGTTCGGTCGACGAGCGAGCCGCTCGAGCGTTTATTTAGTTACATCAGCTGAGTACCACGCAAGCAAGAAGCAATCCTATTTGCGCATTTCTTTGTTTTGCATATCTATTGTTATGAAGATGATTGGTATGGTGTACATCGATTACTTATATGGCATAACGAATCGGCATTCATTCCGTCACAATTGCATGCATGCTGAGTTATTGCTATCATATATAATAATGAAATATTCCGTAATTAATTTGACACGTGGTTGCTGCAAAGCTTAATGCAAGATTGAACGCTGCCGCACAGCTCGAAAGTGAAATGCTGTTGTGAGTCATAATTGTGGTGAAACTTTGAACGAATTAATTTTTGTAAAGGGATACTTCTGTTTTATGTATGTAATTGATTTTGTTCAGCACTCTAGCAAAAGTCGTCTCTTTATCTAAGGTATATTTAGCGTATGAAACGTGTCCAGGATATAAGACAGCGCTCTGTATAATCAATAAACGATTAGACACCATCCGTCAGGATGCAATGGACACTTGAGTACTTATCTACTGACGTTGGCTGGGTTGTCATGGTTTTGTTCTGTCAAACAGAGTCAAACCTGAGACCCGCTATGCTTTAAACTGGAGAGGCCAATGTATATAAATCAATCTCTGTTTAAGTTTACATCAATTGAAGCACGCGAAGACTTAAAGGCCAGCCGGGTTATTA
Organism: Chirona hameri; assembly: GCA_036785665.1. Lineage (NCBI taxonomy): Eukaryota > Metazoa > Arthropoda > Thecostraca > Balanomorpha > Balanidae > Chirona > Chirona hameri. Next base: position 43,461 of record JAXIVJ010006775.1, on the reverse strand, counting down.
AATAATAGTTGATAAATCACCAAGCCAAAGTACTACATCAAGCAAAAATGAATACCTGCTTAAGCAAATTTTCGCGTATCGAGGAATATCATAATGTTGGAAGATATTAAAATGTTGCATCTTTTCGTTATTTCCTGAGTGTCACGAGGGTATACCAATTTCCTTTGCTTGTTATGCTTTACGTAGTTATGAATCATGCGAACCTTACAGTTGAAAGTCCTGACGAAGCGGAGCTGCCTCAGTCTCCTCTCTCCATCCGTAAACCCGCCTTCACAAAGACACGCGCACACGGAAGCGGCGCGAAATCGGCCCGTGTTGCCCGCTCTCGCCGCACGCACGTGCGTGTAATCGTGCCCGGTTTCTGACACCGCCAGTCATGCACAGCCTCACCCAGACGACTCAATTCATAACCTGCGAGTGCGAATCTCAGATTGAGCTATGACTGTAGCCAGCATTAGCCGGAGGGTTGCGCCACGCGGGATCGGTAAATCAAACGCCAGAGCTCGGCGCACCGTTAATTATGACGTCAAAATACGACGTCTGACGGCCGACAAGTGCGAGTGACGCGGAGAGTTAAACACGCGCATCGGCTTTCATTTGGCAGCGGCGGTCTGTGGTTTCTATGGCAACGGCAGAGGAGAGTTCTACAGCGCTCCAAATGTTGTGGGAGATAAGGCGTAATTAAATACAGGAAAGGCGCCGAAATGGGGCAAAATTGTTCCAGCCGGGTCTCAATACTGCCAAGATGGTGTGTGTCTGACAGATTGCGGCCCAATGGAGATGGAGTCCTTTCAGCGAGGTAATTCGCTGGGAAATCTGATAAATCCCGTCTCCGATTCTGCATAACACTGCGGCATCCGAAGTTCGCATTTGCGTCCGAGTGTGGTTGAGCTGCTAGCACAAGGAAAAAACGACAAAAACTGCAATAATTCAGAAACCCTTCCATTCATGAAAAACAAGCTCACAGGGCAAAATTGCCGTTGTCTTCGCTTTTCTTTTATCTTTATTTTTGTTACGTGACATACTTAAAGAATATTGCAAATGTAGCCAAATCAATAATAGATTTATTAATCTCCGGCCCTGGGCATTTGGTTCAGAGGAGGCGCGATATCCTGGGATGGCTCCGCTGCGCCGCTGGCACGCTTTCAAGGTCGACCACCGTGCCGCCGTGTGATAGCCGATTAAGCTCGCCCGCCTGCGAAATAGAGTTGGGAGCGGTGTCGGGCGAGCTGTACCGGCCCGGCAAGATGGCCGCTTCCAGCTCAAAATAGCCACCGCCATCCGCTCCGGCCAGCGAAGCGCTTCAACGGGTTCTCACCCCGAGACGATAGCTCTGCCTCACCTGGTGTCACGCTTCACCACTTCCCACGGGTGCTCCGTCGTCTCCGTAGGTCTAAAGAACACCTCGCTCGGATCACGCCCGCCGCCACCTCTCGCCGTCGAACAACAGCGACACAACGCCGCAAGTGTTACTTCCCGTCCCACACGACGCCCCCTGACGGCGGCTTTGCATGTATTATGCAGTGCATGTTGCGGCGCCTGTTGTATGTAAACTGCGGCTGGTCAGAGTGACGACATAGGTGAGGGACGGTTTGGTTTCGTCAGCGGCCATCAGACGGACGGCGGACGGGCGGCGGACGGACGACGAGACCGGACGCCATGGTGTCTGGCTCTGTGTATCAGCAGTGGTCACGGTCAGATCTCAGACGGTGGCAGTCGTCGTCTCATGAGTGCTGCTCACTGGGAGCGACGCCTGACGGGGGCGACGGCCGACGACTGCTGATGAAACCGGCCGTGTTCGCATGTCTCGCCGCTGTCAGAGGGAGAGTGCTGACAGCTCAGCGTAGCTCAGAGTAGCTTAGCGTCTCTAAGTTCACTTCAGGTCAGAGCTCAGCTTAGTGTACCGCAGTTGAGCTACAAAGCTCAGCATATATCTCAGCTCAGTACGATCAGTACAACTATAAAGGAGTTGAGCAGCATCGCTTAGCATACAGACATCAGCTAAGTACGATTCATTTCAGCTAAGCATAGACCTCAGCTCTAAGAGCGACTCACACCTCAGCTCAGCTCAATTTAGCTCAGTTCAACTCAGCTCAGCTCAGCTCAGTTCATCTAAGCTCAGCTCAGCTCATCTCAGCTCAGCACAGAGCTCAGCTCGGCTCAGAACTCAGCACAGAGCTCAGCTCGGCTCAGAACTCAGTACGGCGCCGTCCTGTTCAGATCACCGTGCCTCCCTGTCGGACGACTCTGCTGTCAGGTCCAGCCGTCAATGGACAGCGACACGAGCTACATGCCACTCTTTTGTCTGGTCTTTTCACGCGAGCCAAACATGGAGCCGTCCGAACACGCGAATCAGCCAAAGATGTGGGTGTGCCGGCATGTTCGGCTGGTTTGGTTCCTCCGCTCAGGATTGCGTTTGGTTAACGGGTGCTCGCCCGCGTTTGGTTAAAAGGTGCTAGCCCGCGTTTGGTTAACGGGTGCTAGCCCACGTTTGGTTAACGGGTGCTAGCCCGCGTTTCGTTAAAGGGTGCTAGCCCGCGTTTCCTTAACGGGTGCGTTTGGTTAACGGGGTACTCGTTATACATCAATCAACTGTTCAACTGGCTAAATGGTTAGTAGAAAATTGTCATCTCAATGGATGGCCTAGAAGGCAGTGCCGCCGCAGAATCTGTAGCTCCCAAGGCATCGCTTTTCAATATAATTCCTTTCAAACTATGGGTCATTTTGGGACTAATGCACTATAAAGTGGCACTGTGGTTCCCAAGCCACCGATTCGACTCGATTTGCTAATTATTGGGTACTGTGAACTCTTATTCATCACCACCGGAGGACACATTCGACTATTGCATTTATAGCAAAGGTTCCCGGTGACAAAGGTTCCCGGTCCCGAATGTCACCTGGCGTCGAGGTGCGTGACCCCGGCTGGCTCTGTTTGACCGCGGGGACAGTGACGTGTTCGGAGTCGGTTGACGTTCGCAGGTAGGTCGATAACCGGCCAATCGGCGGCGATTAACGGCCCGTATTTGCGTGCCGCTAGCGGTAAATCAGGGAAGCCCAACACACACGACGGGACACACAGCGTAATTGTCAGTCCTGAGCCGACCAGCATTCTGCGCCAAACGAGGATCCCTAACAGACTGGCCGCCGATCAAAACGGGCAAGTAGGCAATAGTCATGGCCTAACAGTCTTTAGTATTCGAATATTGAAATACCAGTAAGGCGCCGTAGTTGGCGATGAACGAGCGAGCGCGAAATAAATGTATGGTGAATTTCAACCCGATCGGGCAAGTAGTTCCTGAGATACAAAAACGGTGCGCACGTGCGCACGTGCAGAGGCACCCCATCCCTGACTTGTGGGGAACTGGTGGTTGAGTGGTCCCTAGCCACACACCAAATTTGAACACAATCGGCTCAGCCATTCCTGAGATATAGCATAGGGGTGAGCACGTGCGCACGTGCAGGGGCACCCCATCCCTGACTTGTGGAAAGGCAACGGCTGAGAGGTCCCTAACCACACACCAAATTAGAACGCAATCGGTTCAGACGTTACTGAGATATAAAATAGGGGTGTGCACGTGCGGACGTGCAGAGGCACCCCACCCCGGACTTGTGGAAAATTGGCGGCTGAGGGGTTCCTAACCACACACCAAATTTGCACACAATCGGCTCAGCCGTTGCAGAGTTTTTGCGAGAAAACACTTCTCAACACCCCTCACGCGGCACGCGCCACGCGCAGCGGTAGTCACCCACATGAGTCGGCACCAATCTCAAACAGGGTAGGTTGGATGGGGCTACTCAGAAAAGAAGTCAGCTTGTCAATCGGACGTGTGGTTGCAGAGATATGAGCTTCTCAAAAGCGTCGCCACGGGCCGGGCCGCTCATATTCAGATTTTTCCCATATACCACGGAAAGACGAGCGAGCGATTCGCGCTCGCTCGTAATTAGGCTAGCCCGTGGAAAAGAGGGAAAAGAAAATCGTCACGGCGAAACAGTCTTTAGTATTCGCACATTTTCATTCTAAAGAGATCGTGCATCGAAGTCTGTCCCAAGTGAAGTGCAAAGTGCCGGCTGTGAACTACTAACAACACGAAGCTGTTTCTATTTTGCTCGCGTTCCACCACAAGTGTCCCGTGGAACCCTTAAGTGTTGTCAGCCTCCCCCATCAGCACTCCAAACGAGTATCGATACTCGGTAGAGGTCCGTTCGTTTCCTTTCGGTGACGCGGTGGAGCCTCTCCTAGGAGGACGAAGCTCTCGCGATGGCAGTCTGTTTACTGTTCGGTGGATATGGAAGTTGCAGTTGTGGGCGAATTTGAAGCGTGTTTATTGTAAGCTGAACTTGTTTAGCCACTGACGGTAAGTGCACAGCCATCGATTGCAGTGTTCGTTACACACATAATGAGGCGACGAAGCTTTCCGGCGTCATATAGTTCGGCGAATACGGTATGCCTTACAAAATAGGGATTCCAACTCCAACCATCTATAAATCAAAGTTACAAATCCACCGCATCCCTGCAAGGGTTCTCGGTTGTAATGACCCAATGGCAATGGTACTTTGCCGGGGTGCAAGGGGAACTGCAGCCGGTGCAAGTCTAATCGTGCTGTACACAACTATGATACAATACTCCGAGTTAAAAGACCGGACAGTACTGTGTCCACTGGTCATGCCGCGCTTTAATCTGCCGCCGATCGGCTCTGCTCTCATTCGTCGTTACCGCACCGCGGACTATGACCAGGAGGAGACGGAGGGAGGGAGGGAGGCTAAATTCAACACACCACGGCAGGAAGACGGCGTCCGACATACCCCTGGTCTCCACCCGGCGGCCGGGGACGGTCCCCAGCGCGGTCATCTACACACCCCGCCCTGCACCCACCCGGCATCCGGGGCGGATCAATACACAGGGGTTGTAAAATGTCCCGTCATGCTGGACGACGCCGGAGAACAAAATTTGTATTTTTCTTGCCAGGTTGGCTATTTTTTCATCACAAATGATCCATCAGAGGAGCCACATGCTACATTTTTGCATGCGTGTGCTTTTTACATCGAATCGTGGGATATTCGAGGGCAATTTCTACTGAATTGGTTCACACATAAAAATGTAGTCTACCAAACAAATACGCGTCCCAGTCTACCCAAAACAAATACGCGTCCCACATAGCAACATATTAGACCACAAATATAGTTGCTTTTATAGACCATACAAAACTACCAAGTTGTCTGCAAACTACTATTTCAGTCGACAGCGGTCTGGGAGAACCGCGGAAGACCACTCATTGACTTTGAACGGGAGACTCTCCGCCGTCCAACCCGCGGATCAGCTGGTGTTATCAGTCAACTTCGCTGCATAGTAGAAATGGTATACATTTTGGAACAAATTTAGAAACCCAGAGTATATTTTAGATTGTTGACCAATACTATGGAGGCATGATGTCAGCATTTTAAAACCCCGATTTGGAACGATCGTCGCTTTCGGAAGCGACGCATGTGATTTTTTTTTAGCAATTCTGTGAAACACCTTCTTCAGAGTTCAAGGTAAGGTTAAGTTAAAATAATTAATAATATAGTTGCTCAAAAAGTGGGCAAAATAAATCGCATAGCCAGTAGGGTAAACTTAACATGTCAACACATCAGACTTGGCACGTTACTGGTAGTGTTGTGGTAATTTGGGGGACATCTCAAGACATCACACTTTCATGTTATTGGTGGTGTCTTGGTGTCTGAAAGTCATCCCAGGCAAAGGGTTGTCAGTTTGAAGGGAGAAAACGGTTAACAACTGTAACCCCGGACACGCCCTAACAACATACTTTTCATGCTATTGGTGATGTGTGTCGGTATCGACTTCATCAGTCATCACCAATAACATGAAAAGTATGGCATTAGGATGTGTCCGGTGTTAATGTTTTTTTACATGTTTCTCTACCTGTAAAAAGTCTGATTAAATTAAAAGCTGCTTGTATTTGACCTTTGGTTCAGTAATTCACCCCTTGTTATTTCATGTTCTTGGTGGTGTGTTCGAAAGTTAGTGTCTGAAAGTCATCCCAGGCAAAGGGTTGTCAGTTTGAAGGGAGAAACAGGGTTAACAACTGTAACCCCGGACACGCCCTAACAACATACTTTTCATGTTATTGGTGATGTAGTGTGTCAGTATCAACTTCATCACCAATAGTACCACCAATAGTACCACCACCACCATCACCACCAAAGTATGGCATTAGGATGTGTAGTGTTAATTTTGTCTACCCTACCTGTAAAAAGTCTGATTAAATTAAAAACTGTTTGTATTTGATGTTCGGCTCAGTAATTCCCCCCCCCCCCCCCCGATTGGTGCGGCGACTGCCCCATCAACTTTGATTTTGGCCCCACCATTTTTATGTTCTGCCCCACCAACTGTTTCAGATTTGAAGGTTTCCTAGTGTTAGACTGTTCAATTTTTCACCTCAGCCATGCAAAGCAACCATCGAATATGATATTTTTCCCCGCCAACTTGCCCTGCAAAGCTCCACCCATACTGTCTATTAGATTGTCTGGGGGTCCAGGGGCGCGACAGCCCCTGGTAGGTTCTGCAGCGCAGTGAGCGAATGTGAGCGGCACGTTCTAAACATGGGTCCCTACGACCTTAATTGCTGTAAATGTTAGGTCAAGTTTGATTATGTATCGTATGATTGGTTATTAGTTATGGTTATGGTTATGATTGGTTATGTATGATTATGTACATTTACAGCAATTAAAAGGTAATAACAAAACTGTATTGTGCATACGTTATACCACATTTGGAGTATTGTGTACAAGCCTGGTTTCCAACATATGAGAAAGATTGCTGGAGGTTAGAAAGAGTTAAAAAGGGCAACCAAAATGGTTAATTGTCTTGGTAGTTTACCTTATGAAGATAGATGAAAGAAATTGGGTATGTTTTCACTTAGATATAGAATGCTAAGAGGAGATATAATTTAAGTCTTCAAATTTGTAAATGGTCAGCATTGTGGATATTTAAAGGGAATGTTTGAGTTCAATAGGGAAAATCGAGGTCGAGGTCATCAGCATAAACTCATTATGAAACAAAGTAGGACTAGGCTATGACAGTAATGTTTCAGTAGAAGGGTTGTAGGACATTGGAATATGCTACCAGTGGATGTCGCTGATGCAGTGACACTTGCTTCCTTCAAAATTAGAATAGATGAATACTTTACAGAGAAGGGTTCATAAATACTCGTGGGATTAGCCTTCTTTTATGCAGGTAGAGTAAGGTGATTTGAAGGGACGAGACTGGTGGGGGGGGGGGGGGGGGTGCAACATCGGATGGGCCCAAGAGGGTCTTTGTTGCACTTTTCTTTTATGTCTCTCTATGTATCTCCGCGCTGAACCCTGCTTTAGCCAAGCTAAGTAGCTGTTGGATAGCTCTGTTGTTTTGTGTATTTTTTGAGGAACCACATTATATTTAGATATAAGGATTAGATATTTAGTTTTGTGGATCGTTTAAGTATTATTTTTAAGCATTCATAGTTAGCTGTTACCTCTTACTTGCTTTTTAAAGGACTTTTCATTCTAGCTTGTGTGCGCCAAAATTGTCTTAGTCTTATTTTTGTGTTATTAGTTGCAGGGTTGGATAAGTAGATATTTTAGAAAATTAGGGATAATTAAGGTGTATTTAGTATTCAGTTTATTTAAGGATTAGATATTTAGTCTAGTATTAGGTGCACTCATAGCTGATTTGTGTTACTAGCTTTACCTAGATCTAGTTAAGGTTTAGAAGAAGAAAAAACAAACAAAAAACAAACAAAAAAAGTTAAGTTAAGTTAGTAAAGTATTGAAAAGTGCATAGTACCTAAGTTATATACCTAAGTTACTAGTGTATTCAAATGAGCATGACTAGGATGCAGGCGAAGGTAGCAGAGCTAGAGGCCCTCCAGGCTAGAGTAGCGGAGCTTGAGGCGCAGTTAAGTAAGTGTAGGTGTAGAGATGAGCCGCAGGAGGGTGTAGCTCCTGACCAAGGAACGTATGCGCAGATTGTGGTTAGGGGGTCAGAAAAGGAGCCTACAGGATCAGGGCCAGTGGTAGTTCTGATAGGGGCATAAGGGAGGAGGATAAGGCAAAGGTGGATAGTGCGGCTGGGGTTTGGAAGTGTGTTGGAGGGTCACGTTTCTGGAGACCCAACATTGTGGAAAGTAATGCTAGGGCCACAGACAGTAAGGATGAGGAGGGGTGCTGGGTAATGGAGGGTGGTAGCAGAATCTGGAGGAGGAAGAGGGAAGGGGATCAGGAGGGATGGACAAAAGTTCAGGGTAGAGTCAGGCAGTACAGCCCCAGGGAACATCAGCAGGTTACACTAGCAAATAGGTTCAGTGCGTTAGAGTCAGCAGCTGAAAGTGACAGGGAACAGATTCAGCATTTAGTGGTTGGGGACTCAAGGGTAAGGCCCTTAAGGCGAACATTCTGTGGGAAGAGGGACAAATGTATAGTCAAACCGGGGGCAAAAGTAGTTGATATGGGCCCTGTCATTGAGGCAGAACTTGGTAGGAGTAGCCCGGAGACAGTTATAATACAGGTGGGGGTGAACAACATAGGACCTAGGCAGAGTGTGAGAATAGTAGCGGAGTACCGGAGCCTGCTGCAGAGGTTGAAGGAGTCCAGGAAACCAGTCATTGTGACTGGCATCCTCCCTCGCTGTGGAGCCAGTGAGGAGTGGTACTCGAGAGCTCTGTCTGTGAACAGCTCAGTTCAGAACTTATGTTCAGCTATGGGGCTTAGTTATGTAGACTTATGGGATCAGTTCTATGAGTGGCATAGGTACTATATGAAGGATGGGCTTCACTTATCGGATGAGGGGGCAAGGGCTTTGGGAGATGCCTACAGAAGTGTCATTCAGGGAAACTAGGTAGGAGGGGGGGTTCAGGGACGCTAGTACTAGGGCATCAGGAGGTAAGCATTGGTAGAAGTTCATGTCAGAATAGGACAGTAGATCATAATTCCCTCAGAATTAGTAGAGTCAGCTCAAAGTATAAGATCACATGTGTGTTGCTGAATGCCCAAAGTATTAGGTCTAAATTTGATGAGTTTGAGTGTTATGTTGCCCTTGAAAAGCCTGATATCATTTGTGTAACCGAGACATGGGTTAGTGAGGGGTATAATAGGGATAGGGTACAGGATTTCGAGTTACAAGGGTATAACATGTTCTCATACTGCAGAGAATCACGGCAGGGAGGCGGAGTGTTTGTATATGTAAATAGCTTGTACTGCACTACTAGAGTTGATGATTCTAGTAAAGTAAAAGAAGTAGAATCAATCTGGCTTGACATTAAAATTGGTACAGGAAACAGAGGAAGGTTGAGGATAGGTGCATTTTACAGACCAGGGAATCTTCCAAGGAACTCCCAAGCTGAAACAGACCAAGATATTTGTGAGGAAATACGTAGGAACTTTCGGGCTCAGTGTCTTATTATGGGAGATTTTAACTTAAGAGGATACGAAAGTATAGCAGAGGAAACAAATGAGTGTAGGTTGTATAGGCAAATCTTTGAAGAGGAGCTTTTCATGCATCAGTTTGTAACAGAGCCAACCAGACATTGCTCCATTCTAGACCTTGTATTCTCAGACAACAGTGATCTAGTTAGTGACATAAGTATTTGTGCAGGTCTAGGAACCAGTGATCACAATATGGTTAAATTCAATATCTCATCAGAAATGAGGCCCAAAGATAACCTTATTATGGTTCCAAACTTCAGCCGGGCTGATTTTGATGGTATTAGAAATGACCTCGCACAGATAAAATGGAACGTTGAGTTGGCAGGTTTAGATGCATGTGAGGCCTGGAATGTTTTCAAAGCTAGATTAAGCCAAATTCAAAATCGGCATATACCCCTCAGGCACAAACGTAACAGAACCAAGGGCAATCCAGTTTGGCTTACCCCAGAAGTAAGGAGTGCTATACAAGCTAAAAGAAGTGCATTTGGCATTTTGAAGGGATCTTCACTAGATATAAATCAGAAGGCCTACCAGAATGCAAGAAATTCAGTTAAGAAAAAGGTCAGAGCAGCTAAAAGGGCAAAGGAACTTGATTTAGCTAGACATTGTAATGCAGATAGTAAGAAGTTCTTCAGTTTTTATAAGTTAAGTACAGTTTCCAAAAATATAGGTCCATTTAAGGTAGATGATGTGTTAGTTAGCAAGGACAGTGAAATGGTTGAAGTGCTTAATGATCAGTTTCAATCTGCCTTTACTATCGAGGACCAGAGTAGTATTGCAGCACTTCAGCCTGAGCTAGAGACAGAGGAGACTATAGGAGAGCTAGGTGGCATAAGTAGTGAACTTGTTCTAGAATATCTAAAGAAAGTAAGGCCTAACAAGGCAGAAGGACCTGATGAAATCCATGCTAGACTTTTAAGAGAATCTGAAAGGGAGTTGTCGGTTCCATTAGCCATAATATTTTCTAAATCACTTGCAGATAGTAAAATTCCACTTGATTGGAAAAGAGCAAATGTTGTTCCTATTCATAAAAAGGGAGATAGAAGTAAAGAGTAAAACTATAGACCAGTTAGTCTGACCTCATTAGTCTGCAAGGTGCTTGAATCAATCATCAAAGATAAGATTGTTGAATTCTTGGAGCAAAATGAACTCATCAAGGATACACAGCATGGCTTTAGGAAGGGCCGTTCTTGTTTAACTAATCTTCTTGAGTTTTTGGATGTTGCAACAGATAGCGTTGATCAGGGTAAACAGCTAGATGTAGCTTTTCTTGATTTCAGTAAAGCATTTGACAAAGTCCCCCATACAAGACTGGGGTTGCAACTTAAAATTCATGGGATCAGGAGCAAGATTCTGGATTGGATAGAAACGTGGCTTTCAGGACGCCAGCAAAGGGTTATATTGAATGGGTGCCAATCACAATGGAAGGAGGTTCTCAGTGGGGTTCCACAGGGCTCAGTCCTGGGCCCATTGCTTTTTATAATATTTGTGAATGCAATTGAGAACAGTATAGACAGCAAAGTCTTGAAATTTGCAGACGATCTAAAAGTTGTCAGGATTATTAGAGGAAAACATGATCAGGATGTTTTTCAATCAGATCTGGACAAGCTAGTTGAGTGGTCTGAAGCATGGCAGATGAAATTCAATTTGAGTAAATGTAAGATTATGCACGCTGGACGGGTTAGCAGTAAACATAGGTATGAAATGGGTGGGCAGAAAATGGAGCAGATTGAAAAGGAAAGAGATTTAGGTGTCGTGGTAAACAATAGACTATCAGCGTCAGACCAGGTTGTAGAAGCTAGGAAAAAGGCACTTAGAATGCTAGGGGCCATTAACAGAAATGTTTCCTACAAGAGTGAAAAGGTAATAACAAAACTGTATTGTGCATACGTTAGACCACATTTGGAGTATTGTGTACAAGCCTGGTCTCCAACATATGAGAAAGATTGCTGGTTGTTAGAAAGAGTTCAAAAAAGGGCAACAAAAATGATTAATTGTCTTGGTAGTTTACCTTATGAAGATAGATTAAGGAAATTGGGTATGTTTTCACTTAGATATAGAAGGCTAAGAGGAGATCTAATTGAAGTCTTCAAATTTGTAAATAGTCAGCATTCTGGATATTTAAAGGGTATGTTTGAGTTCAATAGGGAAAATCGAGGTAGAGGTCATCAGCATAAACTCATTATGAAACAAAGTAGGACTAGGCTACGACAGTCATTTTTCAGTAGAAGGGTTGTAGGACATTGGAATATGCTACCAGGGGATGTCGCTGATGCAGTGACACTTGCTTCCTTCAAAATTAGATTAGATAAATACTTTACAGAGAAGGGATTAGTTCATAAATACTCGTGGGATTAGCCTTCTTTTATGCAGGTAGAGTAAGGTGATTTGAAGGGGCGAGACTGGTGGAGGGGGGGGGGGATGGGGGGGGGGGGGGGGTGCAACCTCGGATGGGCCCAAGAGGCTCTTTGTTGCACTTTTCTTTTATGTCTTTATGTCTTTATGTATCGTTTTTGGTGACGTCATAGCTTTGGTATTACTGGTACACTTGTCTGTTTGTCATAAGTGAAAAAAATATTCACATTAAATGACAAATATTGCTTAGACCTGTCTATACTCTCTTCCTCTATAGGGGCCTCAAGAACTTTACAATGTCTTTAATCTTGCATCAGCTACTAGCGTTTCAGAGTGTCTGCAACTTTATTTTTTCATGTATGATCAATGTTTCACAAGAGTATAAATATACATATTGCTTCAACGAGCGATATTGCATTAGTGTTGCTGGAGAACCATTTTCCAACTTTCGATTTGGTCGGAGAACCATAGTCTATTTTTACCACCCCTGTCAATACACCCCAATAAACCCACCCAGCATCCGTGGCGGATCAATGCACCCCAATAAACCCAGACGGCGTCCAACACTCCTACCCTGAACCCTGCATCCGGCACCCTGCACCCTGCACCCTGCACCCTGCACCCTGCACCCTGCACCCTGCACCCTGCACCCTGCACCCTGCACCCTGCACCCTGCACCCTGCACCCTGCACCCTGCACCCTGCACCCTGCACCCTGCACCCTGCACCCTGCACCCTGCACCCTGCACCCTGCACCCTGCACCCTGCACCCTGCACCCTGCACCCTGCACCCTGCACCCTGCACCATGCACCCTGCACACTGCACCCTGCGCCATGCACCCTGCACCCTGCACCCTGCACCCTGCACCCTGCACCCTGCACCCTGCACCCTGCACCCTGCACCCTGCACCCTGCACCCTGCACCCTGCACCCTGCACCCTGCACCCTGTACCCTGCACCTTGCACCTCGACTACAGGGGGGCGGGGGGGGGGGGGGTCAGCAGCACGGTCCTCCGCACCGTGGGACAGTGATCGGCACCTGCGGCCATACCTCCCGCTGCTTGCTGGACCTCTGTCATGCTAATTGTACACAAAACCAGACCTTGCACCTCCTCCTCCGAGAGCGCCAATAAAAAACATTTTATGCGATTGTTGCCCGCCGCCCCGCCCGCGTAGCATACTAAGCATGAACCAGAATACTTTATTTGCCGTAAGTGGAATTGCCATGTCCCCGGAAGAGTGAGTCATGGTGATTGCCATACGGCGAGCCCGCACAACAGGCGACGCTCCAAGAACCTGGGCAGATTGTAGATAGGCTTTAGCGCTCGAATCAAGCCGATCTTTAGTTTGTTTTGTGGTTGTCGGACCACATTCAACAGAAACGGGTAAATGTCGGTGTAATTCATTTTGATGTTTATGAGTGTCGTGTTTGTACCCAATGGCGCGGTAAAATGTTTGGTGGTTACCTCACCGCTGTTTTTGGAATAATGTTTACAGCCACATCAAGGAAAACGCATAGTAGCAGCTCATGACCAATAATAAACATGCTGATGTCATTGTCAGTACGCTCGAGTAGGGGGTAAGCAAACATTTAACTTTGAACAAGTTTTAGCCAATAAGTTCGAACTGTCGGCCAGCCAAATTCGGCTAGTCAAGTGCCTACAATCCTGTCCAATGCATTCAGAGACGGACATAAATGTAGGCATGAAATCATGCACACAAACGTGATGGTGTCAAAATTCCCTTCCCTTCCTTGGATACCCTACAACAAGAGTGTCAAATAATGCTCAATAATGATCCACTTAGCTTATTCAACTAGTTTTTGGGGCATACTTTGCAAGGCAGCATCTCCACTTTGCCGGCCCAAAAGGTATATCACATTTGTGGCCCACATTGTAGCCAACATTTGTGGAAATGCATATTTTAATTGGCAGCACCGACGCACCGCTCAAGTTGGGAAAGTCGGGTATGTGGGTTAGATCAGCCCCTTCCAGTACACGCGGTAGTTTGCCGCAATATTCGTCTTCAGGAACTGACCCTATTGCGGGGATTGGACTGGATTCGATTTTAGGCTTATTTTGCATTGCTTTGAACAGCATCTTCAAGCATATAAAATACATCCAAAAAGTTTTAGACCTATATTTGGAAAATAACCAAATATACCACCTCAGTACGCCGTCGAAATAGCATCCCCTCACCACCAGCAGTGCAGTGCAGCAGACTTGTAAACGATTCATTTATTAAAGAATCGTTTCACCAGTGATTCCCGTGAAACCTCAATGATTCGATTCTGATTCACACTACCATTCAGCGTAAAGTGGATCGATTCACCAGTGATTCACAGCTCAGTGCAATAATTCAACTCCGATTCTGATTCTGATTCTTACTCCGATTCTGATTCACGTGGAATTATTGATTAAATATTGCAATATTTCTTATTGATGATAATTTGGGTTTAGGGGAGCTGCAACTGACCATGGTTATATGGCCCTAATATGAATAATGAAGATAATACTCATAATATTTTACCAAATGAATGACAGCATGGCCTCTGCGCCATGACGAAAGGCAATGCACTATGCAGGTACAGTCTCAGGTAACGACTGCTCCTGTACAGTCTCAGGTACAGTCTCAGGTAACGACTGCTCCTGTTAAAGCCTACAGGCAAGCAGGTGACATAAAGTCCATTGCGTGCAGTGGTGTAACCTAACTACCCAATCAGCAATAGCAACCAAATCTCATTGGGATTTAATTGAAAATGCAATTAAAGAAAACTCAAAACTAACCAATGGCAGTTCTGCGAAGTACAATCAACGTTGTGCCAATAATTACCCAATGTGGTCTCTGCTCAGTGCTTCCACCTTACGACCTACCTCGATATTAATAATATATAGTTCCAGTTACACCAGACACATTCTTCAGGGTCACAGAACATTCACAGCCAAGTGCCAACAAGCCCAAAATAAATATAAACACAGCGGTATATACGGCCTTGAGCACGCAGCACGTAGTAAAAAGCACAAATGTAGCGTGATTTCGAGTCATTATAGCCGTGAAAACAGAATCAATAAAAATATGAGTTATAACCAAATGTTTGCAAATCATTGACTTAGTTCCTAAATCCTTACCTACTAATATTTATAATTTAGGATGCATATGTAAACTATTTTGTTATTTGTGCATGTTCAGAATATTTACCTATGGGCTATGCAATATGTTGTTAAACAAACATTCTTGATGTTTCGAATCTGTTTCGAATATGGCGCATAAACTACAATTCAGGAATTATATAATAGAAGTTAGAATATGGTTAAACAAGGCCCTAGGCTTAATCAAACATATACTTATAACTGTTAGTACTTTGACTTACTTCTTGTGTTTGTCTTTCCCCGGCCCCAAGCAGCTTCACAGTGAAGTACCTAGGTATGCAACTTGCAAGTGAGTTTGCTATTTCCAATTACAATAAGTTTTGCATAAGATTGGTTGAGATCTTCGTTCTTCTGTCTGACCTTACCATTCCATTGTTGATTGTGTTTAATGTTATGCTCTGCAGTCTTCTCCCAGGAAATTATGATCTCAGTAGATAAGCGGGTAATAGGTTTGATTGCCTAAGTCAGGCATCATGAATGCTCTGTTGGCAGGGTTTCATGAACTACCATTTACCAACAGAGCCTGCCTAGCTAGTAGTTAGTCCCTACTTCCTACAATATGAAACGCATTTTGTTTTGTATAATCGGTTTTAATCGATTGATTTGGCGATTCTTTGGTGATTCTTCGCAGCGCAATGATTCTATTCTTGATTCACATTGCTGTTTGCGTAAAAGGAATCGATTCACCTGTGATTCTTCGTCAAACGATGTGATTCTTGAATCGTTAATCGATTCACCATGAATCGTTTACAAGTCTGCAGTAAAGTTTGCGTACCCCATTAACAACGGTGGGCTTATGGCGTGACGCGGAAAGACGCGCGCGGGTTGACGGGGTCGTGGTTTATTGCCGCCGCTACCGCGCTGTAATCTGGTCCATGTTTCTTTACAGACAGACAACGTCATCTGATGCCCTGTCAGCCACCTGATTCAGCACCGGCGACCGACTTCCGCGGCGCCAAGACTGCCGTCAGGACCTGCAGCGACAGAGTCCGCCGTCAGAACCGGGCTGCGGCTGAAGCTGCTGTCACAGCGGTTGAAGCTGCTGTCCGCCGTCCGATGCTCGGATAGCCCCTGCGCTGGCATGGCTCCAGAACCGGTGAGCACTGGTGTAGAGTGTGATCACCTGCAGTGATGAGTGTTGGTCACGTTCCTAGTGATCCCAGCTTTCAGCGTTCATCTCCCACGTCGGGGAACGTCATGCTCAGTGTTTACATTTTACTCGAAAGTCATCGTATTTAGTGTAGGCATCTCCCTTCAATGCCACACCCTCGTGCATCGTTCACATTCGACCTGGAAACCCTGGTGTTGGGTGGCAAGGTTCAAGGTTCAAAATCAAGGTTCTGATCCCACCACGGGAAACACCTTGGCCAGGTTAAATGCTCCGTAGAACTCAGTATGTTCAGTATTCACAGCTTACACCAGCCTTCAGGTGTACGTCTACTGCTTCTCAGCGTTCAGGTGTACGTCTACTGCGTCTCTGCGTTCAGGTGTGTCTACTGCGTCTCTGCGTTCAGGTGTACGTCTACTGCGTCTCAGCGTTCAGGTGTGTCTACTGCGTCTCTGCGTTCAGGTGTACGTCTACTGCGTCTCAGCGTTCAGGTGTGTCTACTGCGTCTCTGCGTTCAGGTGTACGTCTACTGCGTCTCAGCGTTCAGGTACGTCTACTGCGTCTCAGCGTTCAGGTGTGTCTACTGCGTCTCAGCGTTCAGGCATGTCTACTGCGTCTCTGCGTTCAGGTGTACGTCTACTGCGTCTCAGCGTTCAGGTATGTCTACTGCGTCTCTGCGTTCAGGTGTACGTCTACTGCGTCTCAGCGTTCAGGTGTATGTCTACTGCGTCTCAGCGTTCAGGTATGTCTACTGCGTCTCAGCGTTCAGGTGTACGTCTACTGCGTCTCAGCGTTCAGGTGTACGTCTACTGCGTCTCAGCGTTCAGGTACGTCTACTGCGTCTCAGCGTTCAGGTGTACGTCTACTGCGTCTCAGCGTTCAGGTGTACGTCTACTGCGTCTCAGCGTTCAGGTGTGTCTACTGCGTCTCTGCGTTCAGGTGTACGTCTACTGCGTCTCTGCGTTCAGGTGTGTCTACTGCGTCTCAGCGTTCAGGTGTATGTCTACTGCGTCTCAGCGTTCAGGTGTGTCTACTGCGTCTCAGCGTTCAGGTGTACGTCTACTGCGTCTCAGCGTTCAGGTGTGTCTACTGCGTCTCAGCGTTCAGGTGTGTCTACTGCGTCTCTGCGTTCAGGTGTATGTCTACTGCGTCTCTGCGTTCAGGTGTACGTCTACTGCGTCTCAGCGTTCAGGTGTACGTCTACTGCGTATCAGCGTTCAGGTGTATGTCTACTGCGTCTCAGCGTTCAGGTGTACGTCTACTGCGTCTCAGCGTTCAGGTGTATGTCTACTGCGTCTCAGCGTTCAGGTATGTGTCTACTGCGTCTCAGCGTTCAGGTGTACGTCTACTGCGTCTCAGCGTTCAGGTGTACGTCTACTGCGTCTCAGCGTTCAGGTGTATGTCTACTGCGTCTCAGCGTTCAGGCGTGTCCACTGCGTCTCAGCGTTCAGGTGTATGTCTACTGCGTCTCAGCATTCAGGTGTACATCTACTGTGTCTCAGCGTTCAGGTACGTCTACTGCATCTCAGCGTTCAGGTGTACGTCTACTGCGTCTGAGCGTTCAGGTGTATGTCTACTGCGTCTCAGCGTTCAGGTGTACGTCTACTGCGTCTCAGCGTTCAGGTGTGTCTACTGCGTCTCAGCGTTCAGGTGTACGTCTACTGCGTCTCAGCGTTCAGGTGTACGTCTACTGCGTCTCTGCGTTCAGGTGTACGTCTACTGCGTCCAGCGTTCAGGTGTGTCTACTGCGTCTCAGCGTTCAGGTGTACGTCTACTGCGTCCAGCGTTCAGGTGTGTCTACTGCGTCTCAGCGTTCAGGTACGTCTACTGCGTCTCAGCGTTCAGGTGTACGTCTACTGCGTCTCAGCGTTCAGGTGTACGTCTACTGCGTCTCAGCGTTCAGGTGTACGTCTACTGCGTCTCAGCGTTCAGGTACGTCTACTGCGTCTCAGCGTTCAGGTGTACGTCTACTGCGTCTCAGCGTTCAGGCGTGTCTACTGCGTCTCAGCGTTCAGGTGTACGTCTACTGCGTCTCAGCGTTCCGGTGTACGTCTACTGCGTCTCAGCGTTCAGGTGTGTGTCTACTGCGTCTCAGCGTTCAGGTGTACGTCTACTGCGTCTCAGCGTTCAGGTACGTCTACTGCGTCTCTGCGTTCAGGCGTGTCTACTGCGTCTCAGCGTTCAGGTGTGTCTACTGCGTCTCTGCGTTCAGGTGTACGTCTACTGCGTCTCAGCGTTCAGGTGTGTCTACTGCGTCTCAGCGTTCAGGTGTACGTCTACTGCTTCTCAGCGTTCAGGTGTGTGTCTACTGCGTCTCAGCGTTCAGGTGTACGTCTACTGCGTCTCAGCGTTCAGGTGTATGTCTACTGCGTCTCAGCGTTCAGGTGTGTCTACTGCGTCTCAGCGTTCAGGTGTACGTCTACTGCGTCTCAGCGTTCAGGTGTGTCTACTGCGTCTCAGCGTTCAGGTGTGTCTACTGCGTCTCTGCGTTCAGGTGTACGTCTACTGCGTCTCAGCGTTCAGGTACGTCTACTGCGTCTCTGCGTTCAGGTGTACGTCTACTGCGTCCAGCGTTCAGGTGTGTCTACTGCGTCTCTGCGTTCAGGTGTACGTCTACTGCGTCTCAGCGTTCAGGTGTGTCTACTGCGTCTCAGCGTTCAGGTGTACGTCTACTGCGTCTCTGCGTTCAGGTGTACGTCTACTGCGTCTCAGCGTTCAGGTGTATGTCTACTGCGTCTCAGCGTTCAGGTATGTCTACTGCGTCTCAGCGTTCAGGTGTACGTCTACAGCGTCTCAGCGTTCAGGTGTACGTCTACTGCGTCTCAGTGTTCAGGTGTACGTCTACTGCGTCTCAGCGTTCAGGCGTGTCTACTGCGTCTCAGCGTTCAGGTGTACGTCTACTGCGTCTCAGCGTTCAGGTGTGTCTACTGCGTCTCAGCGTTCAGGTGTACGTCTACTGCATCTCAGCGTTCAGGTATGGCTACTGCGTCTCAGCGTTCAGGTGTACGTCTACTGCGTCTCAGCGTTCAGGTGTGTGTCTACTGCGTCTCAGCGTTCAGGTGTACGTCTACTGCGTCTCAGCGTTCAGGTGTACGTCTACTGCGTCTCAGCGTTCAGGTGTACGTCTACTGCGTCTCAGCGTTCAGGTGTGTGTCTACTGCGTCTCAGCGTTCCGGTGTATGTCTACTGCGTCTCTGCGTTCCGGTGTATGTCTACTGCGTCTCAGCGTTCAGGTGTGTGTCTACTGCGTCTCAGCGTTCAGGTGTGTGTCTACTGCGTCTCAGCGTTCAGGTGTATGTCTACTGCGTCTCAGCGTTCAGGTGTGTCTACTGCGTCTCAGCGTTCAGGTGTATGTCTACTGCGTCTCAGCGTTCAGGTGTGTCTACTGCGTCTCAGCGTTCAGGTGTACGTCTACTGCGTCTCAGCGTTCAGGTGTGTCTACTGCGTCTCAGCGTTCAGGTGTGTCTACTGCGTCTCTGCGTTCAGGTGTATGTCTACTGCGTCTCTGCGTTCAGGTGTACGTCTACTGCGTCTCAGCGTTCAGGTGTACGTCTACTGCGTATCAGCGTTCAGGTGTATGTCTACTGCGTCTCTGCGTTCAGGTGTACGTCTACTGCGTCTCAGCGTTCAGGTGTACGTCTACTGCGTCTCAGCGTTCAGGTGTATGTCTACTGCGTCTCAGCGTTCAGGTGTACGTCTACTGCGTCTCAGCGTTCAGGTGTGTCTACTGCGTCTCAGCGTTCAGGTGTACGTCTACTGCGTCTCAGCGTTCAGGTACGTCTACTGCGTCTCAGCGTTCAGGTGTACGTCTACTGCGTCTCAGCGTTCCGGTGTGTCTACTGCGTCTCAGCGTTCAGGTGTACGTCTACTGCGTCTCAGCGTTCAGGTACGTCTACTGCGTCTCAGCGTTCAGGTGTACGTCTACTGCGTCTCAGCGTTCAGGTGTATGTCTACTGCGTCTCAGCGTTCAGGTGTACGTCTACTGCGTCTCTGCGTTCAGGTGTACGTCTACTGCGTCCAGCGTTCAGGTGTGTCTACTGCGTCTCTGCGTTCATGTGCACGTCTACTGCGTCTCAGCGTTCAGGTGTATGTCTACTGCGTCTCTGCGTTCAGGTGTACGTCTACTGCGTCTCAGCGTTCAGGTGTACGTCTACTGCGTATCAGCGTTCAGGTGTATGTCTACTGCGTCTCAGCGTTCAGGTGTACGTCTACTGCGTCTCAGCGTTCAGGTGTATGTCTACTGCGTCTCAGCGTTCAGGTATGTGTCTACTGCGTCTCAGCGTTCAGGTGTACGTCTACTGCGTCTCAGCGTTCAGGTGTACGTCTACTGCGTCTCAGCGTTCAGGTGTATGTCTACTGCGTCTCAGCGTTCAGGCGTGTCTACTGCGTCTCAGCGTTCAGGTGTATGTCTACTGCGTCTCAGCATTCAGGTGTACATCTACTGCGTCTCAGCGTTCAGGTACGTCTACTGCATCTCAGCGTTCAGGTGTACGTCTACTGCGTCTGAGCGTTCAGGTGTATGTCTACTGCGTCTCAGCGTTCAGGTGTACGTCTACTGCGTCTCAGCGTTCAGGTGTGTCTACTGCGTCTCAGCGTTCAGGTGTACGTCTACTGCGTCTCAGCGTTCAGGTGTACGTCTACTGCGTCTCTGCGTTCAGGTGTACGTCTACTGCGTCCAGCGTTCAGGTGTGTCTACTGCGTCTCAGCGTTCAGGTGTACGTCTACTGCGTCCAGCGTTCAGGTGTGTCTACTGCGTCTCAGCGTTCAGGTACGTCTACTGCGTCTCAGCGTTCAGGTGTACGTCTACTGCGTCTCAGCGTTCAGGTGTACGTCTACTGCGTCTCAGCGTTCAGGTGTACGTCTACTGCGTCTCAGCGTTCAGGTACGTCTACTGCGTCTCAGCGTTCAGGTGTACGTCTACTGCGTCTCAGCGTTCAGGCGTGTCTACTGCGTCTCAGCGTTCAGGTGTACGTCTACTGCGTCTCAGCGTTCCGGTGTACGTCTACTGCGTCTCAGCGTTCAGGTGTGTGTCTACTGCGTCTCAGCGTTCAGGTGTACGTCTACTGCGTCTCAGCGTTCAGGTACGTCTACTGCGTCTCTGCGTTCAGGCGTGTCTACTGCGTCTCAGCGTTCAGGTGTGTCTACTGCGTCTCTGCGTTCAGGTGTACGTCTACTGCGTCTCAGCGTTCAGGTGTGTCTACTGCGTCTCAGCGTTCAGGTGTACGTCTACTGCTTCTCAGCGTTCAGGTGTGTGTCTACTGCGTCTCAGCGTTCAGGTGTACGTCTACTGCGTCTCAGCGTTCAGGTGTATGTCTACTGCGTCTCAGCGTTCAGGTGTGTCTACTGCGTCTCAGCGTTCAGGTGTACGTCTACTGCGTCTCAGCGTTCAGGTGTGTCTACTGCGTCTCAGCGTTCAGGTGTGTCTACTGCGTCTCTGCGTTCAGGTGTACGTCTACTGCGTCTCAGCGTTCAGGTACGTCTACTGCGTCTCTGCGTTCAGGTGTACGTCTACTGCGTCCAGCGTTCAGGTGTGTCTACTGCGTCTCTGCGTTCAGGTGTACGTCTACTGCGTCTCAGCGTTCAGGTGTGTCTACTGCGTCTCAGCGTTCAGGTGTACGTCTACTGCGTCTCTGCGTTCAGGTGTACGTCTACTGCGTCTCAGCGTTCAGGTGTATGTCTACTGCGTCTCAGCGTTCAGGTATGTCTACTGCGTCTCAGCGTTCAGGTGTACGTCTACTGCGTCTCAGCGTTCAGGTGTACGTCTACTGCGTCTCAGTGTTCAGGTGTACGTCTACTGCGTCTCAGCGTTCAGGCGTGTCTACTGCGTCTCAGCGTTCAGGTGTACGTCTACTGCGTCTCAGCGTTCAGGTGTGTCTACTGCGTCTCAGCGTTCAGGTGTACGTCTACTGCGTCTCAGCGTTCAGGTATGGCTACTGCGTCTCAGCGTTCAGGTGTACGTCTACTGCGTCTCAGCGTTCAGGTGTGTGTCTACTGCGTCTCAGCGTTCAGGTGTACGTCTACTGCGTCTCAGCGTTCAGGTGTACGTCTACTGCGTCTCAGCGTTCAGGTGTACGTCTACTGCGTCTCAGCGTTCAGGTGTGTGTCTACTGCGTCTCAGCGTTCCGGTGTATGTCTACTGCGTCTCTGCGTTCCGGTGTATGTCTACTGCGTCTCAGCGTTCAGGTGTGTGTCTACTGCGTCTCAGCGTTCAGGTGTGTGTCTACTGCGTCTCAGCGTTCAGGTGTATGTCTACTGCGTCTCAGCGTTCAGGTGTGTCTACTGCGTCTCAGCGTTCAGGTGTATGTCTACTGCGTCTCAGCGCTCAGGTGTGTCTACTGCGTCTCAGCGTTCAGGTGTACGTCTATTGCGTCTCAGCGTTCAGGTGTGTCTACTGCGTCTCAGCGTTCAGGTGTGTCTACTGCGTCTCTGCGTTCAGGTGTATGTCTACTGCGTCTCTGCGTTCAGGTGTACGTCTACTGCGTCTCAGCGTTCAGGTGTACGTCTACTGCGTATCAGCGTTCAGGTGTATGTCTACTGCGTCTCTGCGTTCAGGTGTACGTCTACTGCGTCTCAGCGTTCAGGTGTACGTCTACTGCGTCTCAGCGTTCAGGTGTATGTCTACTGCGTCTCAGCGTTCAGGTGTACGTCTACTGCGTCTCAGCGTTCAGGTGTGTCTACTGCGTCTCAGCGTTCAGGTGTACGTCTACTGCGTCTCAGCGTTCAGGTACGTCTACTGCGTCTCAGCGTTCAGGTGTACGTCTACTGCGTCTCAGCGTTCAGGTGTGTCTACTGCGTCTCAGCGTTCAGGTGTACGTCTACTGCGTCTCAGCGTTCAGGTACGTCTACTGCGTCTCAGCGTTCAGGTGTACGTCTACTGCGTCTCAGCGTTCAGGTGTATGTCTACTGCGTCTCAGCGTTCAGGTGTACGTCTACTGCGTCTCTGCGTTCAGGTGTACGTCTACTGCGTCCAGCGTTCAGGTGTGTCTACTGCGTCTCTGCGTTCATGTGTACGTCTACTGCGTCTCAGCGTTCAGGTGTACGTCTACTGCGTCTCAGCGTTCAGGTGTGTGTCTACTGCGTCTCAGCGTTCCGGTGTATGTCTACTGCGTCTCTGCGTTCCGGTGTATGTCTACTGCGTCTCAGCGTTCAGGTGTGTCTACTGCGTCTCAGCGTTCAGGTGTACGTCTACTGCGTCTCAGCGTTCAGGTATGTCTACTGCGTCTCAGCGTTCAGGTGTATGTCTACTGCGTCTCAGCGTTCAGGTGTGTGTCTACTGCGTCTCAGCGTTCAGGTGTGTCTACTGCGTCTCAGCGTTCAGGTGTGTGTCTACTGCGTCTCAGCGTTCCGGTGTATGTCTACTGCGTCTCTGCGTTCCGGTGTATGTCTACTGCGTCTCAGCGTTCAGGTGTGTGTCTACTGCGTCTCAGCGTTCAGGTGTGTGTCTACTGCGTCTCAGCGTTCAGGTGTATGTCTACTGCGTCTCAGCGTTCAGGTGTGTCTACTGCGTCTCAGCGTTCAGGTACGTCTACTGCGTCTCAGCGTTCAGGTGTGTGTCTACTGCGTCTCTGCGTTCCGGTGTGTCTACTGAGGCCTCTGGGTACAACCAACACCCGCCACGCCGATGTCGTCACTCGTCAGGTACGCCTAACATCACCTCCTGCCTCGTCGGCGGGGAACAGGAGAAGGGGTGGTTCTGCAGCGCTCCCTCCGCACGGGCAGGCAGCGTCGACTGGCGTCCACCTATCAGTGTCAGACGGTGACAGGGGGCGTCCATCAGGGCCCCGACCCAAGCGGGACTGTCGGGGCCATTGTGTGTCGCCACTGCAGTGTCGCCGCCGCACTGTCGTCTCTTGTCCAGTCTGCAGCTCCGGGTTCGGCTCGGTCGGGGACGGCGGGGACGGCGGGGACGGCGGGGAGGGGGGTGGTCTTCGGGAGCGGCAACGCGGGTGGCCCGCCCCCGCCCCCGCCCCCGCCCCCGCCCCCGCCCCAGTCCCGCTCCCGCCGCGTTCTCTACTACCACCGCCACTGCTGCGCCTGCTCTTGGTGGCCGCTCTGGCCAGCAATTGCCGGTGGTATTCCCGTGCGGGACGCAGCAGCTCTGGCGGTCTGCTCCGCCCCGACCTGATGCCGATTACCATGCTGGGCGTATAAAGGCAGGCGGGTCCGGTCAGAGTAAAGTACACATCCGCTTAGGTGCTGCCGGGTTGGTCCGTTAGAGAACGGGACAAATGCGCTCATGACTGCATACAGGCACACACTGTAGGCTGTATAGCATTGCAAAGCAGCTGTGCAGAATAGCGCTGTATAACCCGTCTATGTGTTTAGTGTTCTGGAATTAAAACGTTCAGAATGGAAATGGGATCTCCTCCTACTCGTACGTCATGGCTCCGGTATTTTACGTCGGGCTTAACGATGAGTTAAAGCTAGGAAGGTGGCAGTCACCGCAGAAGTTCAGGTCAGCAATGTCGAGATGGACCAGAAAGCCCGCATTTGATCAGTGCCACCTCATCAGTATCGCACCATCCTTATTGATATAATTGCAAATATATTATATGCATACGAAATCTTTACGTTTTACATGTATATGTGTATAACCCAACTATGTATACCCAGCGAAGGACAACAATCGGAGCTGTGTATAAGCTCTTTAACCAAGCTCTGAATAAGGTCTGGACTTAGGGGGTGCTTAGGTTCCCACCAAAATATACTCAAATGCACGAGGTTTTATATTAATCAACGCGATGTTACAAATACAATACAGTTTCCACTGAACAGCAAACATTCGGATTTCGGCTCCTGATTCGTGTCAAAGAGTGCATGCTTAGTGCACGCCGGTTGATAATGTTTGTAGTTTACCACGTTAAACGAATATCGTTGTCATCACTACAGCTTTGCTATCCTCACTGAACATGCCATGAGCACATGGGCGTAACCACCTTTAGAAAGTAAGGGGGGGGGGGGCATTTTGAAGTCGATTCTTTCCATGCACACCCATTGGCGTAATGTTAAAATCCAAAAATGCTGTGGGGGATTTTAACATTACACCCATAGGCGTAATGTTAAAATCCGAAAATGTTGTGGGGGACGCGCCCCCCGTCCCCAGTGGTGGTTACGCCCCTGCATGAGCAGTGCAAAAACACAGACATAGTAAACACACCCCCATACGGCGGCTATGTTTAGTATCCCCACTGCACGGCTGACTAGCGACCTGCACATTGGTCGAGGGTTCAGGGAGGGGCTCCGGCTGATCCGGCAGAGATCCGAAACCAAAACACCGGCCAGACCGTCGTGTCTGAGGGAGTCGGTCAATAGGCACGACCAAGCCAAACAGAGCCCCCCTGCCCAGCCTCCCTCGCGACCCCGCCCGACCCCCACCCGACCCCCGCCCGACCCCCGCCCGACCCCCGCCCGACCCCCGCCCGACCCCCGCCCGACCCCGCCCGACCCCCGCCCGACCCCCGCCCGACCCCCGCCCGACCCCGCCCGACCCCCGCCCGACCCCCGCCCGACCCCCGCCCGACCCAATTAAGCATCAATGCAGGTCAGTATTTCTAGTGGCACAGGATATTGCACTGAGCGTGGTTAAGTTTGTCGTTTGTTCGCTCGTGATGACGATCAAGGATGATTAAAGCACGTGCCATTACTTTACCATCGCCTGCCTGCGATAATAAGCTCATGGTTGGTTCGAGGGTTATACCTAATGGTCGCACGACATTGTCATTGCCGGGGCGAATTCAGCTTGTTTGACATAAGCAGGTGGGTAAATAATTGTCAATTCGTAGTAAAGATAAGGCAAGGTTGCACAGCGCACGGTGAAACGTATTTCCATCATTGTAAGATTTAGAGCTGAAAGATTTTGCAAATATCGAGATGCAAGTTTCGATAAATAAGATGATAGGTGATCTTTGTTGGTTTTCGAATTTGAATTTCAGTTTCGAGATGGAATTTCGATATTTTGACATAGTTGAGTATCTGCAGAGTTGTGGTACTTACTTACTTATATGTATGTAGTGCCTACTGCTACTTATCTTCAGACTAAAATTTGTCACCGATGGCTATATATTTGTCACCGGTTAGAACGGCAGAATGGTAACTTTTCCCAGCCCTGATTTCATGACCAGTGTAATGTGTAATTTTGGTGTGTACATTTTCGTTTATTTATTGATTTATTACATTTCACCAGGTTCGCCCACATGATTGGGGTTATACGTGAACCTTGGTCATATAAAGCCAATGTCACCTAGCAGTTGTGACGCCCTTAAGCCGAAACCATCCTCAAAGCCAATGTCACATTGTCACGTGTCAGTTACATTAAATATTAGGTACAACCCAACAGTGCATATTCATATTGATGAATACCAACAAAAACATGTTGCAATACGGCATGCGTGGCTTATGCCGAATTGGCAGAGCCGTTACGTTCTGAAACATGTCTTCCACACAAACACATCGCGCAAGCTGACAGGTGCGGCCGGATTCGCAGTGTCGTGCAGCAGTGCGCTCTTATGCGGCGCGACATTCCTCAGAAAGCCGACCTGGTCTGCTGCCTTAACCGGCCCCAGTCACGATATGCTTGTCTTTGATGAGGGAAGGGCATCACCAGTACAGACGTGCACCATTAATGAAAACCCAGCAGCTGACGTCACAAGAACGTCATCAACCGCGGCAAATATGCCGCGCGGTTACGTAAGGAGATAAGTGCGTCTAACGTCGTTTGATACCGGGAAGTTGTGATAATTTAAATATACATTAAAGCAGTGTTGTTTTAAACACAGTAATCTGCTTTTCACGCTTAGTGGACACTGAGTTATAAAGCAAATACAAAACAAACAACTCAAACAAACACAAATGTCTCTTTGTTGAAGTTTGGAGTAGAAATTTACAAATGAATCTGCATCAACGAAAACTCATTTCCTCGGCACCAGCAAAGCAAATCACCGGTACACATCCCCCACCTATTTACCGTCAATAATATCGATCACAGAGCACTCCGCACCGCCACCAACAAAGCACCCGGCGCGCCCCTGTCGCCGCTGTCAAAACTGGCGCCGCGGGCTGACAGGGGAGAGCTGCGCGTGCCCGTCCTGTGAGGGCCGGTGCTGCGTGCCCGGGGCACCGTTGCCGGCTTACTGTAACCCGATTACCTCCACCGATATTGGCCCGTCACAACTGGGTTATTTTGGACGGCGAATTTGTATTGTTCCGCTCGCCCCGGAGGGGTCCTGTTGGTGGAGGGATAATTCGATAATGTCTCGCCCCAGGCCAGCCAAAATTTGAGCATAAATTCGATTTTATTCTGGAATAAACCATTGGAGTTGGTGTAACTGAGTTAAGAAGCCACTGACAGGTCAGTGGCAGGTGACTCATTATTTTGGTCTGAGGTTTGCTCAGCGGGTTTAGGGTGTTTTAAGGTATTTATGCTTTCACCTGATTTGCTGATATTTTGGGAAGCAAGAAAAGCAAAGAAAGAAATATTACAAGTTTGTATTTTTAAGCTGGTCACCCCAGTTATGTATGCATTTATCAAATATATACAAATGAAATGAAAGCATAAAACAAGTCTACATGCTTAAGTTCCAACTTCCAACCATCATGACCTGTGGGCTTATATGTAAAACACGCGACGACAAAGTGATTGGGAACAAATGGCAGGACCTTCAAAGGCGCTGTCTTTGCATCAGCGGACTCGCGTCCAATCGACCAGAGTCGGTGGCCAGGTTCGCCGCGGGGACCGCGCTGATGCAAGCGGATACCATTGTCGGCCTGTCACCCGGTGAGAGGCACATTCCTCGTGCTTCGTTAAACGGAAGAACAAGCCGTCTGGACACCGTCCGCTCAGTCTGGACAGGCTGGACGGCTGGACACAGTCCGCTCAGTCTGGACAGGCTGGACGGCTGGACAGTGGACACAGTCCGCTCAGTCTGGACAGGCTGGACGGCTGGACACAGTCCGCTCAGTCTGGACAGGCTGGATCGCTGGACACAGTCCGCTCAGTCTGGACAGGCTGGACGGCTGGACACCGTCCGCTCAGTCTGGACAGGCTGGACGGCTGGACACAGTCCGCTCAGTATGGACAGGCTGGATCGCTGGACACAGTCCGCTCAGTCTGGACAGGCTGGACGGCTGGACACCGTCCGCTCAGTCTGGACAGGCTGGACGGCTGGACACAGTCCGCTCAGTCTGGACAGGCTGGACGGCTGGACACAGTCCGCTAAGTCTGGACAGGCTGGACGGCTGGACACAGTCCGTTCAGTCTGGACAGGCTGGACGGCTGGACACAGTCCGCTCAGTCTGGACAGGCTGGACGGCTGGACACACATTCCGCTCAGTCTGGACAGGCTGGACAGTGGACACAGTCCGCTCAGTCTGGACAGGCTGGACGGCTGGACACACATTCCGCTCAGGCTGGACAGGCTGGACGGCAGGACGGCTGGACACAGTCCGCTCGTCGGTCCGCTCAGACGACTCAGACGGCGTTCAATGGCGGTGCCACGTTGGAAGACGACGGCACCGCTTTCAGGTCCAGCGGACGACATGCGACACGTCTGCTGGGATCGGTGGCGGATTATTTACATGGTACGGAGGGTGAGATCAGTGCTGGTGTCTGGTTATAGGTTTTTGGTCGACGTGATCGATGAGAACATGTATGTGGTGGTGCAGAGTGCAAACAAATGCCTCTGAAGTTATGGAGAAGGTATGACTAAATATTTATGGTTTTCAGTAATCTCACCACATAACTCGCCGTGGTAAGAATGGCAATGGCTACGAAGAATCCTTGCAGGAAGTTTAATAGCTTGCAGGAAGTGCGTTCACAGTCTTGGTGCTTAGGCGTCTTTCTTTGTCCCTCAATCATTGGCCTTTTTGTTGCATAATCATCATTAATTAGGTCGACTGCAATCGAGGTCACTCTGCCTTAGTTAAGTGAGGCATTGGAATAATTGCAATGTCAGTTGAGTTGGTACAAGACGTTTGCTACATTGACAAATGAATAAATAGGCGTTGATTGGACTAGTCGCATGGACAATGCACATGTGCCACACACATCACATACATTTAGTTGACTCCACAGTCCAGTGAAGTTTGCAATGACATCCAGTGTTGAAAGGGGTTGCGAACAGGCAACATAAAAGGAAATGATAACGATTCTTCTGATGCGATTCACCAGTTGAACCATTGTTGTTATATACATATTCACAGCCTATATCCCAAGGGTTTTTCCTTGAACTAAGTTTCAATGAGTTTCAAATTCAAACACGTTTAACTTGCTAGATTTTGAGTAACGCGAAATGTATTGGAAGTACAAGTCATCACACGCTGCGTATTGCATCACAACCAGTTCACCATTTCGTCATTCAGTTTTCCCACCCGAAATTTCCTACTCCAATCACTTTTCATGAATTTCAAGTGTTGTTAAAGGGAAATAATGACCTTTTCCCACAAAAATGGAGTTAGCACTTGAAATCGCCAGACGAGACAAAAATATATTGTAAATTCATCACATTTTGCATGAAAACTTTCCTACCGAAAGATATATCAAGTTAAAGTTGATAAGCGTTCCACACTTTTAACGACCGGTACTTGCAAGTACTTTTGGTCCTCATCAAACTGCGGGCTTTTCCCGTATTGTTTTTTACGCAATGGAGTGGAAAATATATTGTGCGTTCTGCTTGTTGTGATTATATGCCCGGCGATCTTCTAAAACTAACAGCGATTGGAAAAAGTGGCAATAGAATTGGAAGCTCATCGATGCACATCAACGGCGGCATAGTTAGTGGTTGCGACCCTCAATTTTTGAAAATTGATTCATTTGTTTTCAACATTAGGAGTATTGTATAATTTGTCTGTGGTTTATATTATATAACACTATGCTTTATATTATCATGCAAAATTATCATTTTCCCCCAAAAAACTAACAAACAATAACACAAAACTGGCAATTAAATCGGAAGCTCATCGATGCACATCGACGGCGACCTATTTAGCGTCGGCGATTTGTTTACAAAGTCATTGTCATGCTTCTCGGCGCACTTAACTATTGTGGCGAGTTGTTCCTGATTAGTATACCCAAGACCCGTAGCAGGCTTTGTTAATGACGTCACTGGTGCCATTCTTGTGTAGCATTGCAAAATATATCTGATTTTGAGTTGAAAGCTAATTAAAGACTTATTCAAATTATTGTTTTTAAGTTTGAATTTTCTTGTTAATCATTATTAAAGGTAATTTATCACTGTATTTCATAGTAGTTGACACTTCAGAAACTTGTGACGTAATAATATTGTATCCAATATGCATTTTCCTCACCTTTTGCTATTGTGGCGCAGTGCCGAGTGCTTTGCGAATACTAGCTTGCCTGGGGTTCAATTCATTCCGCCCTTATTTTATTCGGGTTGGTATAGTTTGCATGTTGTTATTCATGACTTATACTGATAGTCAGTCATCCATCACGGATGCTTCACGGATTGCTTCACGGATCAGAGCGCTGCTCGAACGCACGCTAGTAGCGCTTTCGTTCTCCATGGCAACCAGTCGTGAGCCAATGAAAAGCCAGAACGTATTCCCTTTCTGGCTTTTGATTGGCTGACGCCTGGTTGCCATGGAGAACGAAAGCGCTACTAGCGCTACTAGCGTGTGTCCGAGCAGCGCTCAGTTTGATCGGAAACGTCACAGAGCCTCCAAGAATGCCGCAGTCGATGTAACAATGGTAGGGAAGGACGAATTTGTCAATGACCTTCATGAAGCACACAAGGTACTTGTTTTGTATTTTTTCTCTCCAAACTTACAACTTTGAATTTGGGAATAATTTTATTTAATTCTTAAATTTAAATAAAATAATTTTATACCATAACGGTAGCCTAAGAAAATGTTGCTAACAAAATCAAAAGGTCATTATTTCCCTTTAAAGGGAATAGCCGACCTTGGTAGATTCGATCGAATGCTATGAAATGACTAAACAGAGTACGCAAATAACGATTCTGCTATTTATTTGTCATAAAACCCGGGAACTCTGAACATTTTGATGAAATAATATATTATACACCATAACGTCATTTTCGGTTGTACGTTACAAACACGTCACACCTCCCGAGTTTATGGTGAATCGAATTAGGTAAACAATGCGCTTATGTGCGCCGTTCGCGTATATTGGAATGTAATATTGCGATCAGTGAGGACCCCGAAAAAGCAAGTAGGAAACTGCGGTGCGTTACCAAAAAAACAGCGATTCGAGGATCCCCATGGACCAGGGTGTGGCAGGAAGCAATATTGTAATAACATAATCGAACCTGACCTAACCTTTACAGCAATTACGGTCGCAGGGACCTACGTTTAGAACTCTCCGCTCGCATTCGCTCGCTGCGCTGCGGAACCTACCGGGGAGGGGGAGGGGGCTGTCGCCCCCCACCCTGGACCCCCCCCCAAACCATCTCGTAGACAACTGGTCCATAGGGATCGTCAAGTCGCTGTTGTTTTGGTAACACACCGCAGTTTCCTACTTGCTTTGTCGGGGTCTTGACTGATCGCAATATTACACTCCAAATTACGCAGCCAGCAGTCGCCAAGGCCCCAAAGTTTGGCGAAATAGAGCCAAGGTCGGTTGGCTTTGACAGAAAATCTTGGCTAGAATGCTATGACGTCACCGTCAATCTGGTATAAACCTCCCATCTGGTATAAACCTCGGCGGGTCGTTCGCAAATCTGCTCTAGGGCCGTTGAGGTAGAGTTTTTGGGAAAACGAACCGCGGATCATATTATTTTTATAGCCAAGCTACAATTCAGCTATCTCAGTTCAAAACCCCATGTTAAGGTCGACTATTCCCTTTAAGCTTCATACATGTATAATTTGATGGCCTTATCTCTGAAACTGGCAACAATCATCAGTTGTGTTGTGTACTATTTTAAGTCCGCAAAATCAAACTCATGTGGAATATTTAGTATTTTCTTCGATTGTTCATCTGCGTAAGTGAATGGAATCACGTCTGTGGAGGCGGAATGTGACCTTTCAGCCATTCACTCATTCATCCATTCAGCCATTCAGCCATTCAGTCTGAATTAATGACCGAAAGTATCGGTCAAACGTGCAGTATGCGGTGAACTTAAGTGTGGCAATGGAGAAAAGGCTGCATACGTGACTATGATGTGTGTTGACGCTTACCATTGCGTTACAAGCTATAAACTCTTCACACCGCATACGGGTGTCACCGGATCGTTCACCGCATGCGCTGCAGTTTTAAATTCAGTTTCCAAAAGCACGCGGTAACAACAAAGAACATCCGATGTGAAGCCCGTTTAAGAAGCATAGAGAAATCATTCGAATACAATTGCAATCTTCAAAACATATTTCTTTTTCACATTTTACCCTCATTTGCTCGCGTAAAGTGGAAGTCATACAACGTCCTCAACACGTTCAGAATGACTTGCCTAATGCTACCAAGAAGATCAAAGGCTTCAACTGAAAAAGTAACAACTTAGAAGAAGTCAAAGGAAGTAATATTTTTAATTGGCTTGCAACGAATTCAATATTATAAAGGCTAAGTGATGCAAACTTAAGTCAGGCCTTTGACTTGTTATGTTGATACTTTCCACGAACAAAAATTGTGCCGTATTTTCACAAAGAAGTGTTTAACAGCAAAGCGATGCTAGGATTGCTGAGTATTTCTTATTCCACCGAACGTTTTCTCCTGCATATTTAATGGTGAGTTAACGGCGCAGCTGCACCATTAGCACCCGTTGTATGAAGACAGACGTTGTCGCGTCACCACCTGCTTCGTTAGTGGTCGTTCTATGGCCCCGGCAAGCCTAACGCCCTAAAACTTTACCACCTCGTCACTTTGATCAACCGCTGTGGGCCGAGTCGAACCCTTTGCAACACCTTTTTGACTGATTGTTTATCACATCGCACCGGCCCCCACCGCCGTCACTGCTAACACTTTGGCGATACTGACAATAGTCATGCAAATCAACAGCCCTATCGCACGAAAGCACGCCGATGAGAAGCAAACATGCATTGCGAACGGCATGTGATGCATTCAAATTTATTCCGAATGCGGATTTCGAGTCGCAGGCAGCGCGACTAAACCGACTCAGGGTGGCTCTTGTCTCCTAAATTGTGTCTCGTTGACTTGAGCACCGCTCGCGAATGAAACACGTCTTCAGAGAGTGTAGCTTTTGTAGCGGCGCGCGTCGCCAAGCACCTCATAAATTCCTCTGCGCCAAAATGAAAACAGCGCGCTGTGAGTGTTGCAATGAGCGCAGATCGGCGCGCGCGGCCGCGGTTTGCGCAACGCAATCCGTTCGTATTGTCAGCGGCGGCGGCGGCGGCGGCGGCCGGAGTTGATGCCGACTGGCAGCGGTTCGTCGGCGACAAAGCACCGACATCGGAGGTGTGCGAGGCAACGCGTCTCGCGTGCACACCAGGTCTGCCAACCGGGGACCGGACACCGGCGCCAGAGTCGGACCGCAGCCGCGCCGGAGACGCACTGATACACGACCAGACAAGTCGGGGCGGGATCCGATTCGGGACGAGACACGCCGAGGCGGGGATCGAGGCGCGCAAAGTGACGGGTCAAGACGAGCGCGGCGCGGCGAGGCGACAGCGGAAACAAGCCGGACGCCGGCGGCCGCCCACCGCGCGGTGTCGAGCCGGCCGGCAGCGCGACAAAAACACGCACCGACGCAGGGGTGGCCGGTGGACCTGACAACCCGCTCCGTCGGCCTGCCGCCGGTCCGGCCGGTGTGACAAGCTTGTCTGACGGCGCCGAGACCGGTCCGAGGCAAGGACACGCCCAGATAGCTCGGACGGGACAACGCATCTGCGCTTGCCCCGTGTTTGTAGTTGGCTAGAACAGCGGTGATGGCAAGATTCGAAGCGACGTTGCAGCTGAGATAAGATCGGTTTGGGTATTTTGCCGATTTAGTTGGTGGTTATAGCCCTTTACCATCTCATGAAAGTTGACTAGAAGGGCATTGCACAATGAGATTCGTGTCATTTTGAATATATAAACGAGAAACGGAGACTAAAACCAGCATCCAGGATGATCGACTGCTATGCAAATGTCAGATAAGACCTCCACCAAGCCTTTTCGCTCGCCCGAACAACAGGCGTCTCCGCGGATGCTTGTGCCCGTCCGATGTCAGATGATAAGGCGGCATTTCTGGTTTGAGCTGATTGCCAAGGACGCTGACCGCCAGTGACGTTGCAGCCACGTCACTTACCAAGTTAGCAGTCTACCATTTCAGCCAACTGGGGAATTCGTTGTCACACCTTTATCTAACATCATTCGCTGATGCACGAAGGAGAATTTCGGCCAAGGAACTCCAAATAGCTTTCTGCACATACCGAGCCGATTGCCTCAATATTTGCTTGCTGTTCTTTGTGTGCTTGCGAAATGCGGAATACAGTTTCCAACCAATGACTCAACAAACCACTTCGTTGTTCAGTGGCAGATTCAGAACGGCAAAATATTGGGGTGTTATCCCCCAAAAAATATGACGCACTCAAAAGTTAATTGGATTTCGCTTCATTGCGCATTGGAAACTCATTTAAAACAAACTTCCCTCAGTGAAAGTAATATCGCTTTTCTTAAAGAATCAAGAAATATGCCAACTTTTGGCTGATTTTGGTCTTCTTTTTTTTCTTCTTTTTGTTGGGGGCATCATGACATAGCCCGATGGTCCCTCTTGGATTCGCCCCTGTAGCTGTTAAAGTCTCTCTGCAGAACTCGCAGACACTCCAGGCTGCAGCCTTCACCGGACCCCACAGTGTCGCCCGAGCCAGACCTGCATGCACACATAATGGCTCAGCTGGGTAGGTAGGTACGTGCACTGCTCATGAATTTCGCACCGCCGTACCGCAGCCCAAGACAGCAGAAAACTGGGTGACGTCACTCATCCAATGCAGTGACAAGCAAAGCTGGACCATTCAAATGCCCACTGACCATTCAAATAAATGGCTGTCCGTTTAGCATAACACAAGTCAAGCTGCCAGTCCACCAGGTCATTGGGCGGAACTGCTAGAGACAGCATTTACCTGTGTTATCGTCGCAGCATGTCTTTTGGGCCACTGACGTCATACGACTGCGAACTTGTCGTTAGTCGGTGGTCCACCTGAGTATTTTAGTATATTGCTGGGCAGCATTTTAATATTTAACTGTACCTTGTCGTCTGGCACAGGCTTGTTACTATTAAGCAGTGTTAAGCAGTGTTAAGCAGTGTTAAGCAGTGTTAAGCAGTGTTACTATTTCAGGTACGAACTGTACATACGTACCAAACGGATCCCTTTGTATGATAACACGAACCTTAATCCCCACAGAAACGCCAACTGCTAAACGCGGGCACGTAGCCAGGATTTCGTCCAGGGGGGGGGGCGGTGCCTCGAAAAGGCCCCTTCCCGAGCGTTGACAGGGCCCCCTTTCCAAAACGTTGAAAGGGCAAAACAAAACGGATGAAAAGGCACGTTACAAGGATGGAAAATGCAGTATGACAGGTATGGCATGGGCCATACCAACTTTTAGGAGCTGGAGTTAGCAAACTGCCATATCAACTTTGGAACTAGGGGTGGTAAAGTGTGCTGTCCTTATGGATAAGGTCGGGGGAAAATGCTCTTTCTCATGAAGAACGGGGAGGGGGGTCAAAATGCCAGCAAAAATCATTACTGTCATTCCTGTGAAAAATTACTAAGCGACCATGTCCTTAGAAATACTGATCGTCAAAACCACTTCAGATGCATTATACACTTAATCATCATATTCATCACGTCAGTATGTATGTACATTTACATTTTTTTAAATAACAAATTATCAGTTGCTTTTCACCTCTTGATTGCCAATAATAATAAATTACTTTTTTTAATCCGACGAAAACAAATCCGGACGATAGATTCAACACGTGGGGTCACTGAACCAAAAATGCACCTGGGTCTTCAAGAATGGCCTATAATAACATGATCTAGAAGGAATTGGGTTGATATCATGCGTATCCTCAAAATAGGAAGCATTTGAATATTTCCCCATTGACTTATAATGTGGAGATCACGAAAATGCCAACCTTAGGTCACCGATATAACAAATCAGAGATCAAGGAATTGTAGGTACTATTACCCTTATGAAATCCTGTAGGTACGAAATCGATCGGCCAAAAACTGTGGCTGTGGTACGACCGCCCACGTTTTTGGAGGTGGGGTCACGTGACCTGTCCTGGTGACCTGACCTGAGATGACCTGTGGTCAAGAATTTTACAATATGTGGGCGATTGATGCCTTAACAGCTGTGCCAAAAACGGCGGCGCTGCGCGTCGCCGTTTTTGTTTTCTATCCTCGAAAAACCTTAGGGGGCGTACTCCTCTGACCTCAGGAGGCGCACTCCTGCCTCTA
The DNA here is from genome assembly GCA_036785665.1 of Chirona hameri. Classification (NCBI taxonomy): domain Eukaryota; kingdom Metazoa; phylum Arthropoda; class Thecostraca; order Balanomorpha; family Balanidae; genus Chirona; species Chirona hameri. Next base: position 7,027 of record JAXIVJ010006775.1, on the reverse strand, counting down.
GAGGGCCTACTCTGATATCCATAGGGCCCATCTGGCCCCCATAGGGCCCGCTGTGACCTCCAGAGGGCTTACTCTGACCTCCGGAGCAGGCGCGTAACCACCACTGGGGTCACTGGGGATCAGTCCCCAGTAACATTTTCGGATTTTAACATTACGCCTATGGGCGTTGCATGGAAAGCATCGACTTCAAAGTGCCTCCGTCCCCACCTACTTTCGGAAGGTGGTTAGCATATGCTCTGGAGGACGCACTCTGGATCCAGAGGACCCTTCTGGATACTAGTGGACCTCCTCTGGCTTTCTGGGGGCCCACTCTGACCTTCAGACGGCCCACTCTGGCCTTCAGAGGGCGTTCTTCAGCTTCCACCTTCAGAGGGTTCATTCCTGCCTCCATAAGGCCAACTCTGACCTCCATAGGGCCCATCTGGCTTCACGACGGCCACTCCCGCTTTCAGAGGGTTCATGCTGACGGTGACCTCCAGAGGACCCCTCCAGCTTCCAGAGGGTCCACATGTGCCTCCAGAGGGCCTACTATGACCTCCAGAGGGCCCACTGCTACCTCCACCTCCAGTGCTCACTTCAGCCTCCAGAGTGCCCCCTGCCTTCCAGAGGGCCCACTCTGTCCTCCAGAGGATTCACTCTGCCCTCCAGAGGACCCACTATGCCCTCCAGAGGACCCACTCTGCCTTACAAAGGACCCGCTCTGCCCTGCAGAGGACCCACTCTGGCATTCAGAGGGCCCACTCCTGCTTCTAGAGTGCCAACTCTGGCCTCCAGTGGCCCACTCTGGCTTCCAGAGGGCCCACTCTGAACTCCAGAGGGTCCATTCTGACATGCAGAAAGCCCACTCTGGCTTTCAGAGGCTCATTTGGCCTTCAGAGGGCCCCTTTGACTTTCAGGGAGGGGGCTCTCCGGCATTTAGAGGGACTTCGGGATACCATTGGGCCCCTCTGACCTCTAGAGAGCCCACTCTGGCCTACAGGGGACCCACTTTGGCCTCCAGAGGGCCCTCTCCGACCTCCAGAGGCCCACTTTGGCCTCAAGAGGACTCACTTTATCCTCTAGGGGCCATTCTGGCTTCCAGTTGGCCTCTTCTCTGACCTCTAGAGGGCCCATTCTGACCTGGAGCCAAGGCGGGCCCTTCGGGCTCACCTGGGCCCCAAGTGACTTTGGCGGGAGGGCAAAAGATATGTTGGCCCCTTCATTTGCCTTTGGGGGGGACATGGCCACGATACCCCCCCCCCCCTCCCCCCTGCGACCGCCTCTGGGTAAAAAGTGCTAAAGTGAACTATTTTGCCCAATTATATAGGAAAGTAGCAACATAACACATAAATGCGCCAAGAAACGGGGCAATTTTGTTTTTTCTAACCCGCATATAATTGAATTTGTAGTTAAATTGCGCCGCTCCGCGGCGCAAAAAAAAAGTTGTATTCCCCGGACAACTGAATTCTTACTGTTGAAAGGCCCAGGGTCCCTTCAGATGGTCTAGGGGCCCCTCCGACCTTTTCAACGCCCTTCCGACCTGCCCAGGGACTCATCTGGGATCCGCGAAGCGAAAAGACATGATGTGGAGTGGGTGATTATATAAAATACAAAGAGGAAAAAGTCTACTCTACTCTACAAGAAAAATTCGAATCGGAGCTTTCGGGTATATTGTAACACCCTGACGAAGGGTGTTACAATATACCCGAAAGCTCCGCTTTTAATATTTGTATTGTGGAGTAAGTCCTCTTTGTATTTCATCTTCATATGGGATATCTACGTGCTTTAGACCCTTCCGGTCTGACCAGGGACTCCTTTGACCTTCCAAGAAGCCCCTCTTCTGTGTCAAGGGGCCCATTCGGCCTGTTCAGAGGTCCTTCCGACCTGACCAGGGACTGCACTGGCTGCTTTGTCGCCCTATGCTCAGGGGCCCCTCCGACCTGCCCAGGAGCCAACCAGTCTGGCTAGGAACTTATCCGGCATGTTCAAGGGGCCTTTTGACCGGCCCAGAGACCCTTTCGGTCTAGCCAGGGGCCCCTCTGACTTGCCCAGGAGCCCCTCCGATCTGCCCAGCGACTCTTCTGGTCGGACTGCGCTGGCTGCTTTGTCGCCCTGTCGACATGCTCAAGGGACCCTCCGGCCTGCCCTGGGGCCCCTCCGTGCTGTCTAGGGGTCAATTCGGCATGATTAGGGGCCCTTCTTACCCGCCCAGGGGTCCTTTCGGTCTGGTCAGGGGTTCCTTCGATCTGCACAGGGGCCCTTTTAACTTTCCAGGACCCCTCTGGTCTCTCCAGGGGCCCTCCAGCCTTCTAAGGGGCCCTCCGACCTGGCAAAGGACTACGCTGGCTGCTTTGTCGCCTTGCGACATGCTCCGAGGGCCCTCCGACCTGCCCTGGGCCCCTCCGTGCTGACTAGGGGCCCATTCGACATGTTCAGGGGCCTTTCTGACCCAAATAGGGGCCTTTTCGGTCTGGTCAGGGGCCCCTCTGACCTGCACAGGGGCCCTTTTAACTTCCCAGGGGCCCTCTGGTCTGTCCAGGGGCTCTTCAACCTGCTCAGGGGCCCTTATGACCTGGCAAGGGACTGCGCTTGCCGCATAATGGCCATGCCGACATGCTCAGGGGCCTCTCGACCTGCCCAGGGGTCCCTCCGTGCTGGCTAGGAGACCATTCGACGTGTTCAGGGGGCCGTCTGACCCGCTCAGGGGCCTTTTCGGTCTGGCCAGGGGCCCCTGTGACATGTGCAGTTTTTTTAGCGTACATGGAGCTCTCTGGTCTTTTTCAGAGAGGGCCCAGGTGGCCCTAAAATGCCTCTGAAGTGCTCTAAACTCTCTAAAGACCACGCTTCGCGTGGTAAAGTGTCCATGATACTGCGCTTCGCGTGGTCTCGTCGGCCCTTTTCGGCGCACTGCGCGCGCCGAAAAGGGCCCTCGCGCGCCGAAAAGGGCCTCGCGCACCGAAAAGGGCCTTCCTTGCCTCCAGGGGGGGGGGGGGGGGGGGGTAGGTCGCACCCGCCGCCGTGTTAGCATGTTCGAATCCCATCGCCGCCCCTTGGCTACGTGCCTGGCGTCACAACTCAGCTCAGACGTCACACCTCAGACGTCACACCTCAGCTGCTTGGCGAGCTGCTGCTGCCGCGAACGACACCGCCGCGGTCGGCAGACGCATGCATCACTGGCGAACGGCACCGCCGGGGACGGAGCGGTGCGGAGCACCTTCGCGCTGTGATCTCGGTCGCCGAGTGCTCCTCCTGCTGCAGGTTACCCGCCCGCCGGCCGCCGGGCCGCTCTTGAGGGCTTATCGCCCTGATGGAGTCGTTCGGCGCGATGCGCTGCTGTCTGTCGGATGGTCGGTGCTGCATCAGCCTTCAGCTGCAGGCAGGTCTGGGAGTCCGACCTGCCGGACGAGGCCCGGACAATCAGTGCACACGGACCGGCTGCAAGATCGCTGTCGATCCGAGCGGGGCGTGTTCTAATGATCGTTGTCGAGGTATGGTTTGACAGCCGGACGAATTCGCTGTCGGTGCTGGAGCGTGTAATAACGAGCGCCGGTGTCAACCACTTCGTGTTATCATTTGCGCGCAGAGCAGTGTTGTGATTTCGGCGGTGTTTTGTGATAAGGAGGTAATTACAAATGAGTGTACTTATTTGCGAGGTGTTTGATAGTTAAGGTGGAATGTCATTGTAAAGGCGATAGTATTCGTTATTCGTAAAATTACTTAAATAAGGATTTTTTTTTATGCGGGTAGGTGTAAGTGCAGTGATAATTATAACACGGAATGCGAATGAATATCAACAAAGATAGCCTGTTATATTTCAATAAACGGATTACGGATGTCCATTGGTAAGCTGCTACCCTGCAAGCCCTCACGCCAGCATCTACCTCGGTAACACAGGTGGCTTCTGACTCATACATTTTATCCAGCTTATCTGTTTCTCTTGAAATGAAGAACGCTCCAGTCTCCAGACTGGCTCGGATGTCTTCTCTAGCAGATTGCCGAGCTTTTCAGTCACGTCAGTCTTAGGAGTCAGGTGTCTTATGCAGAAATTGACCCGGAATCCGAAATCCGAGTGATGCAGCAAATAGCCAGCTGACTGACTGCTTGACTGACTGACTGACAGCCAACTGACTTTCCCAGCTACATTCTATTCGGGTATCTTCAGTCCGCCAGAAGCTTGGTTGTCCAACCGAGCGAAGCCCCTTGGGCAAATGAGTAAGCCTTCAACTGTAAGGCAAATCTGAATCCGATCCCGGTTAACTTTAATTTATCCTCGTCGCACGAGTCTAAAAGTGTGTACTGTTACTGTGTAGTCTGGTGACTTTTGGGGCATTTTATGACAGATTGACCAAGCCATAGCACCCTACATCTCAGATTTCGACCAAACTACGTGTCGGGGTTATCTGGGCCGTAGATTCACGCTGTGAAATTTTCAGCCCCGTCTGTCGAATGGTTTTCGAGTTTCAACCTCGGGCAATTTTGTAATGTTATGCAAAGCTCTAATTTTCAGAGGGCAATATCTCCCATCTAAATCATGCGAGTCATATAAACCTGTATATCATCCGAATCTTCAGAAACCATAGATTAATATGATATAATATTTGTTTTTGCAAATTCATTTTTTTGTTATATGTTAACATGTGATCTCAGGTTAGTCCACCATTGACTGGGGGGGGGGGGGCGTTTAACGCCTCCCCCCTCCCCTGATGAATTTTCGCAATAGCTGAAAGACTATAGCTCCATCAACGTGAAACTTTGGGTACCTTCCTATAAATCATTGTTACGTCTTATGTGCACAAAAGAACTTGTGTCGACATTTTATCGAGTTATAGCGAATTTAGTGACGTCACTACACACGATTTTTACACCAAAATCAGCTAAACTTTGACAGGCTGTACAAATGCCACATTTGAAGCAAAATGCAATCTAAAAACGCCAAAAGATAGCAAATTGAAAGGGCTACAACTTGGCGATATCGGATTTGTTTCAATATTGGTTTTTGACCTCCAAAAACTAAAAAGAACGTTTTTAGGGGAAAATTATCACAAAATAAAAAAACAACAAAAAAAAACACGAAAGATATGTCAGATAACTATACCTAGGCAACTACCATACCAAATTTAAAACTGATATCTTCCTTTTTGACTGACTTATGACATCTAAAATACTCATGACGTCATATTTTGAAATTGCTTTTTTCTTTTATTGACCAGATACAGACAAATAAATGCCAGCACTGTATTCCTGAGAGAATACTGGTCCATAAGCATGCCTTCTGTTTTATATTTATCAATTTCAAATTTTGACCTTTAGTGACCTGAACTTGACCTGAACTTGGCAATAACTTCACGTAAATGAATTCAGTTGGTAAACTATCACTATCGAATTATACGTGGCAAATAACCCAAAAAACATGTGTTGCATGACTTTCGTAGATATTTTGCGCATAGCGATTTTTTTGTGACCTGACCTTGACCTTGATCTTTGCCAACAATCTCACTTTAACCCATGCGGGATGTGTACAATACCTTTGGCAGCACTTTGGGTGATCATGGTCATAATCGATGACTTATGCTGGAAAGTATGGCCCATAAACTAAAATGCGTCGATTTTGACCTTTGACCTGACCGTAACCTGACATTTGACCTCACTTTGATTTTATGTGGCATTATTTAGATTCATCTCATTGAGAGGTTTCGAATGCCGCCTTGCGTGTCTCGCTGCGATCATTGGTTCGGAAGATAACTAGGGGGCGTTTACCCCCCCCCCCCCTCCTCCCTCCCAGTCAATGCTGGGTTAGATCACGTGATTTGATAATGTGGCCATTTAAAAAAAAATCCATACCAGAATCGACTTTGATACATAAGCCTTCGATGGTAAAAACAAATTAGAGATAGGTTTTCCTCTAAATATTTATTTATATTTTTGTATTAGGAAAAATCATGGTCACCAGCATGTCTTTGGTAATAACTTCGCACGTAATTGTGTTAGAGTGCTTAACTCAACAGTAACACTCAACAGCATTATATTTGCATCGTCGAGCTGCATTCAATGATGCATACATGATCCCTGTAGGTCCCTCCATGACCTCAAGGTCACGTGACCTGAGGTTGATTTGCCAAATGACCTGGCTAAATTATGCAATAGATGATTTGTTGGAAATTGTATTTTTATTTGTTAAATTCAAACATTTGTATCTCTAGAAGACACTTTAAGATAATTGTATAGCATTCTCGGTCTGCAAATAAGGATGATAAAATGTCATGCCTTGAGGATATACAGACGCCTCTATCGGTGAAATATTGAATTATGTCATCACGTGATTTTGACCACTGAGTAGAATAGGTTGTCACGTGATTCGAAGTGCTTGCACCCTTCTATTCCACCACAAAATCACGAAATACGAATTTATGAGAACATAACGAAATCACGTGACCTGACTTGGTCATATATACAAATTTCAAAATGTTCTATTCGAACATTCACAAAAAGATTACATTGCATTAATTTGTGGTCAATGGCGATTCTGATGATATATAGGTTTCTATAATTCGAATTATTTATATCGGAGATGTCGCCCGCTGAAAATTGAAGTTAAGCGCGACATCGAGAAGATGCCTGAGGCTCGAAAACAATTCGACGAACGGAGCTGAAAATTTAACAGCGTGAATCTACGGTCCAGATAACGACACGTATAGTTCCATCGAAAATGAGAAGTAGGGTGTTATGGCTTGGTCGATCTGACGTGGACTGCACCGGATGACCTCAGGTCACAGAGCGACAAAAGTGTTCAATATGAGCACTGCATGAGCTATAACTATAACATGAGCACTACTCATGCTATATATCATTGGAAGCAGGTCGACGAGGTGAGGACAATGCCGTTAAATTGAGCTCTCTATCACAATTACGTGCAAAGTTATTACCTGAAACGTGCTGATGACCATTATTTTTCCAAATACAAAACTACAAATACAATACTTAGAGAGAAAACAACTATTTCCAATTTTTACCACCGAAGGCTTATGTATCGAAGTCGATTCTGGCATGG
>JAXIVJ010006774.1:0-64727 GCA_036785665.1 Chirona hameri | reverse complement strand
ATTTTCCTCCCCCCCCCCCCCCCCCCCCAAAAAAAAGTATGGATTGGGACGTACTCATGCACAAAATGGAATCTGACGAAAACAAACGGAGACACGGAGAATACCACAAACGCCAGTGATGGACGACGTACCGTACCAGCCGGTTGGCGTCACTGGTCTGGCGAACTTCGCCAACACCTGCTACATGAATACTGTGCTGCAGGTTTTAGCGCACATCCTCACTCAACTACTTCGTAAGTGGGCTCTTCCTTGAAGACCTCAACAGGAACTCTACCAGCCGGGGAAATGTCGCCGAGGCGGTCGCGCAGTTGCTCGACGTTACATGGTCGCAGAAGTTTCGATATGTCTCTCCACACCGGTTCCGCCGAGACCGGGTCTCATCGTCCCGGTCCAGCGTTGTGTTTTGTTTTTCTAAGAATGCCAGAAGTGTTTGACTGCTTTTATTTGTTGCCAATTACTTAATGTGGCTTTTAAAACAAGCGACTCGATTACCGGTCCGGTACATAGCCTTAGTGAAGTTATCACTTATCAGCACATCATTATCGCGTAATTTTGCTTTCAGTCATTGTGCATTGGAACCAATCTTGATATCTTTTAGTTCCGAGTTCACGTTATAATGTGTGAGGTTCTCGTTATGAATATAAATGGACAATGAATCACGACATTTTAAAACAGGGGAGATCTACATGCCGATCGAATGAAAACATATATAATTACACTCAAGCGAATCATACAAAATACTGAAGAAACGATACAAAGTTGCCTGGAAGTTCGCAGGAAATATGACAAATATGTAGAGATGTAGCAAAATACAATATTTGCGTGAAATACCAGTTTCTTGTCCAGGGGCGGTCGCAGCCTTCACCTTTGGGGGGGGGGCAACTTGGCAAAAGGGCCCTTGCCAGCAAAAGGGCCCTTTGCTTACTAAATAAAATTAAGCATCGCAACCAGGCACGAAGCCAGTATTTTTTCTCATGGAGGGGCCACGGTACCTTTTCACCTGCCGAGGGGGGGGGGGGAGGGGTGCAGTCGAAGATATTTCTAATTCGATTCTTTCCATGCAACGCCCATAGACACGTAATGTTAAAGCTTGAGGGAATCCCATTTTATCTAGTATAAACTGGATCCCTTAGGGGGGGGGGGAGGAGGTTGACCTTTGGGGGAAGGGGGGTGGCAACTTGGCAAAAGGGCCCTTGCCAGGCCTGGGGGCCTGTGCTGGTCTGAATAGGGTCCTCAGACGGCCTTCGAGAACTGTCGATACGAAAGCGCTCTTTAGTGATCACAGAGCTGAGGGGCGAACTCTTTTCTTAGAGTCATAATGCTAATGCTGGCCTGAAAGAATGTCCCTGATCTAAGCTAGTTCTTTCAGGCATGAAGCATAATAAGGCAATTGTCAGGTATCACCAGAGCCCTCGCCCTGGAGGGACTTCGTCTTATTGCATGCTGACATCTTGTCGCGATAGGTATTTTTAAGGGTTTATTTTGTAGCCAATAGTACTATAGCCAATACCGACTACAGCAATATATGTTATTTTCTTCTTCAGCTGTTATTCCGGGCTCAGACTGTACTCCGTCGACCTGAGAGGGCCCTCCGTCGGACTGGGAGGGCCCTCTGTCGACCTGAGAGAGCCCTCTGTCGGCCTGAGAGGGCCCTCCGTCGGCCTGAGAAGGGCCCCTCTGTCGGCCTGAGAGGGACCTCTGTTGGCCTGAGAGGGCCCTCTGTCGAGCTGAGAGAGCCCTCTGTCGGCCTGAGAGGGCCCTCCGTCGGCCTGAGAGGGGCCTCCTCTGTCGGCATGAGAGGGCCCTCTGTTGGCCTGAGAGTTTCCCTCTGTCGGTCTGAGAGGGCCCTATGTCGGCCTGAGAAGGACCTCTGTTGGCTTGAGAGGGCCCTCTGTCGACCTGAGAGAGCCCTCTGTCGGCCTGAGAGGGCCCTCCGTCGGCCTGAGAGGGCCCCTCTGTCGGCCTGAGAGGGCCCTCTGTCGGTCTGAGAGAGCCCTACGTCAGCCTAAGAGAGTCCTCTGTCGGGCTCAGACTGTACTCCGTCGACCTGAGAGGGCCCTCAGTCAGCCGGGGAGGGCCCTCCGTCGGACTGAGAGGGCCCCTACGTCGGCCTAGGAGAGCCCTCTGTCGGCCTGAGAGGGCCCTCTGTCGGCCTGAGAGGGCCCTCTGTCAACCTGAGAGAGCCCTCTGTCGGCCTGAGAGGGCCCTCCGTCGGCCTGAGAGGGCCCCTCTGTCGGCCTGAGAGGGGCCCTCTGTCGACCTGAGAGAGCCCTCTGTCGGCCTGAGAGGGCCCTCTGTCGGCCCTGAGAGGGCCCCTCTGTCGGTATGAGAGGGCCCTCTGTCGACCTGAGAGAGCCCTCTGTCGGCCTGAGAGGGCCCTACGTCGGCCCAAGAAAGCTCTCGTCCGGCTCAGACTGTACTCCGTCGATCTGAGAGGGCCCTCCGTCGGCCTGGGAGGGCCCTCCGTCGGCCTGGGAGGGCCTTCTGTCGGCACTCCTGTCGGCCTGAGAGGGCCCTCTGTCGGCCTGAGAGGGCCCTCTGTCGACCTGAGAGGGTCCTCTGTCGGCCTGAGAGGGCCCTCTGTCGACCTGAGAGAGCCCTCTGTCGGCCTGAGAGGACCGTCCGTCGGCCTGAGAGGGCCCCTCTGTCCGCCTGAGAGGGCCCCCTCTGTCCACCTGAGATGGCCCTCTGTCGGCCTGAGAGGCCCTCTGTCGACCTGAGAGCCCTCTGTCGGCCTGAGAGGGGCCCTCCGTTGGCCTGAGAGGGCCCCCTCTGTCGACCTGAGGAGGGCCCTCTGTCGGCCTGAGAGGGCCCTACGTCGGCCTAAGAGAGCCCTCTGTCGGGCTCAGACTGTACTCAGACCTCCGTCGACCTGGGAGGGCCCTCCGTCGACGTGAGAGAGCCCTTTGTCGGCCTGAGAGTGTCCTCTGTTCGGTCTGAGAGGGCCCTCTGCCGGCCTGAGAGGGCCCTTTGTCAGACTGAGAGAGCCCTTTGTCGGCCTGAGAGGGCCCCTCCGTCGGCCTGAGAGGGCCCCTCTGTCGGCCTGGGAAGGCCCCTCTGTCCATGGCCTTAGCTTGGGGGGGGGGGGCAAAAGATATTGTTGCCCCCCCCCCCCCCCTTATGTGTCTTTGGGGGGGGGGGGGCAATGGCCCGGATGTCCCCCCCCCCCCCTGCGACCGCCCACTGTTCTTGTCAGACAGCATTATTCCTAATATGTTGTTTTACATCATGCACCAGATAATGCAATCATTTTCAATATTGCATACAAAACTATCTTCAGCAGAAAAGACAGTGGGCAAGTTTAGCACGGGCGTCAAGAATGTAAAAAAAAACTTAAATAGCCACCTGGAATTGCCACGAAATCAAGTACTTCAGCGTAGGCATTACAACTCTATGTTTATATATATATATAAATGATCTCTATATGGTCACACACCACCAAGACCAAGTTTGTGTCTTTGCTCTGCATCTGCGTTCCGACTGTGTATAGTTTTTCATTTTGTATTTGGCCCAAGAACGGGCTAATGGTAATGCTTTTCATGTAGCTTTTTGTGAGATTTTTCCTCGCTTAAAAGTTGAACAATGTTCAACTTTGAAAAACGGGCTCCGACGGCGTCGGAACCGTCGCGATCAGCTGTTGCGAACCCGTCAGTCGCCGTCACTCCCCGGTTCCCACCGAACCCGTCCACTGAACGGCCGTCAACGAGCCCGTTTGACGGCGACGGATCCGTTTTGACGGGTGGCGGGCCCAGTGGAAACCGGGCTTAAGAGTATGGGGTCCTTCGGGGGGGGGGGGGGGGGTGGCAGCGGGGTCAGTCGGGGTGGGGGGGGGGGGGGGGGGGGCTGAGCGGGGCCGTCAGGGGGAACCATGCTGACGACTGGCGATAGCGCTGCAGGGCTGATTGAATAAGAGTCGCGAAACAATACGTACCATTACCATTACCATTTACCATCCATTACCGTGTTATCGAATATGGCCTCACCATCACATATCGTCGTCATCATATAAGGATGGTGTAGCGAGGCAAAGGCCGAGTCGGTGAGATGTTTTTTGCTCACCGCTGCCGGGTGGCGGGAGACAGGTTGGTCTGACGCAGTGTTCGCCGCCGTTCCTCATTCAGCGCCGACAGCTCGGCCTCGAGCAAGCGTCTCTTCTCGTCGAAGCCGGTACGCAGCTCGTTCTTCAGACTGTTGGCGTATGTCAGCTGCAACAGAACGGGGCCAACTGAAAGCGCGGCCGAACTGCCGGCTGCTGCCATCGCCCGCCCATCGCCCACCATCACCTACCATCGTCTCCGCCAGTCGATACGATAGGCAGGCGCCGCCAGTCGATACTCCTGCCGCACCGGCGACGGCTGGCGGGGCAGGGGCGGCGCGAACATAGACGACGATACGGATAATGGCGCCACAACGAGGACGAAAACCAACTGTCCCGGCGTCGGGCAGGAACGCGACGGATGAGTTGGAGGCGAGCTACACGGCAGGACACCCGGGGGTTGGGTACCGCGCAGGACACCCCGGGGGTGGGGTACGCGGCAGGACACACCGGGGGTGGGGTACGCGGCAGGACACCCGGGGTGAGGCACGCTGCAGGACACTCACCTGGTTGGCGAGTGTTTCGGAGAAGGAAGCCGACACGCCTGGTCTGCTGTAGACCAAGTGCTGGAGGTCCGGGGGCAGCACAGAGGCTATGCTGGCGTTCATAGTTGTCCCGCGCCGCCTCTGAAACATCGGGCCACAGGTGGTGGTTAGAAGGCGAACACAGTTTCCTCTGTATTATGTAAATGTATCCATTATGATATGTGATATATATCGTAATGGGTGTATATTGTGAAGAAAGATGGCATGCCCATTTTACAGTGATTGTGTCATAGAAAAATGCGCATGCTTTTATTGAAAATAGGCCTATTTGACCTGCGTCGGTTTTCGCTACTGTGTGTTTTCTTTCATTTTCAGCCATCTCGCAGTGATTATGATACTTGTCATCAAAAGCTTTGCTAATACCTATAATATACAACACGTTTAAAAGTAAGTGGATTTGACCCACTTCTCTGTCCAAAAGAAAACGTATTATAGTCATACACCTATATGTCATGGATCCGTTACAATAACTATTATGTATATGGTGTGTGCATCTAGTCGTATGGTACAGGGGTGTATATTTTCCAGAACAGTTTGTGTGTTGGGGGGAGACTGGGGAAAAATCGCTTAAAGTACCATGAAAATACACACAAAAAAAACAAATTTATCCCTGGATTTGACCCACTTCCTTGTCCAAGTGCTGGTGCTGGTGGTGGTGGTAGGGGGGGGGGGAGGAGGGGGGGGGGGGGTGAAGCCACCTCAACTGAATAGGATCCTTCATCTCTGGCCTATAACTTGCACAGAACAGTTAAAATGTACATCTCGCCAAACAATTATCACCTGTTTAAACTTGCTCCCCCCCCCCCCCGCCCCCCCCCCCCAGTGGCCGTGTTTTGCCTCGACTGAGGGGGGGACAGGAGCCGTGATTGCGGGTTTTTTTCCCCGCAGTTAACATGTTAGACGAGTCCCTGCTTGTCAGGGTGCTCGCCCTTATACCAGGCCTTTAAAGGAAATAGTTCACTTTGGAATTTTTTGGCCAACACGATTTGATTATATTTTGTAATACAATGTATTTTTATATTGTCAAAAATGGCCTTATATCGCGCCGATTCAGGACAGAAGGCCGTACATTTTTATTGTTTATCAAAACTATATGCATACTCTCTGAGTCAGAGTCCTGACGTCACGCGAATGTAAAGAATGGTTCAGCCAATCAGATTCGAAAGTAGTCGCGTAAAGATAGACTCGCTTTGGAGATGTGCCAACCAGCGGCCGGCGATTCGATTGCTAGCACCAGCTGCAAGCTGATTGGCTGATGGTATAACCTCTGCCCGGGCTAGAACCAGTACAACATTCTTTCGCCAGCACCGCATTCCTTCGCCAAAACTCAAATATATTCGGCTGGAGTCTTTTCAGCCAGGAAAACTTGCAGATAGGGATTTCTCAACACAGGCTACAAAACTGCTATCTCAGTTTAAAACTAATGTTGAAGGTGAACTATTTCCTATAACTACCCTCTGAATTCGGCACACGCGGCAGCCATATTGGTTCGCAAGCAGAAACTGCATTCGTTCAAGTGCGTTCAAACTACGTTGGCGTAAGTGCGTGTTGCGTCGGTACGTGTGTTGGAGGGGTGAAGTTCTCACATGTTAACTTAAGTTTCTCTGCATTGTACTTAATGCTTGTTGCTCTTTGTTGGTAGTGGCAGCCATATTGATTCGCAACTGCAGAGACTGCATGACGTGAGTGCGGAACAGTGTTCGTCACGGGCCCACGGACCCCCAGCCCGGCCCGTCCCAGGCCCATGAACACCAAGCCCAGGCCCAGACCAGGCCCGGTTAAATTAATAATATTGAGGCCCAGGCCCAGTCCGGCCCGTCCAGATTAAGCATATAATTATTTTCACAAAATTTCCAATAATTATCCTAGCATATTTACTTGTATACTATAAATGTGAAACAATGAACCAACTATGCTAACCAAAAAAAAAACACAGCCACAGCAACAGTGTGTTGCTGTGTAAGTGAACTGCTGGTTAAAATATTTTTGAGCTCTGACCTGAGCTTGTGCGACGCGCGCATAACTTCAAAATTATCAGGCCCAGGCCCATCCAAAGCCCAGTGATTTCCTTAAAGTTGAGGCCCGGCCTCAGCCCAGGCCCAGCCCAGGCCCAGCCCAGGCCCAGCCCAGGCCCAGCCCAGGCCCAGCCCAGGCCCAGCCCAGGCCCAGCCCAGGCCCAGCCCAGGCCCAGCCCAGGCCCAGCCCAGGCCCAGCCCAGGCCCAGCCCAGGCCCAGCCCAGGCCCAGCCCAGGCCCAGCCCAGGCCCAGCCCAGGCCCAGCCCAGGCCCAGCCCAGGCCCAGCCCAGGCCCAGCCCAGGCCCAGCCCAGGCCCAGCCCAGGCCCAGCCCAGGCCCAGCCCAGGCCCAGCCCAGGCCCAGCCCAGGCCCAGCCCAGGCCCAGCCCAGGCCCAGCCCAGGCCCAGCCCAGGCCCAGCCCAGGCCCAGCCCAGGCCCAGCCCAGGCCCAGCCCAGGCCCAGCCCAGGCCCAGCCCAGGCCCAGCCCAGGCCCAGCCCAGGCCCAGCCCAGGCCCAGCCCAGGCCCAGCCCAGGCCCAGCCCAGGCCCAGCCCAGGCCCAGCCCAGGCCCAGCCCAGGCCCAGCCCAGGCCCAGCCCAGGCCCAGCCCAGGCCCAGCCCAGGCCCAGCCCAGGCCCAGCCCAGGCCCAGCCCAGGCCCAGCCCAGGCCCAGCCCAGGCCCAGCCCAGGCCCAGCCCAGGCCCAGCCCAGGCCCAGCCCAGGCCCAGCCCAGGCCAGCCCAGGCCCAGCCCAGGCCCAGTCCAGGCCCAGCCCAGGCCCAGCCCAGGCCCATCCCAGGCCCAGCCCAGGCCCAGCCCAGGCCCAGCCCAGGCCCAGGCCCAGCCCAGGCCCAGCACATGGCCCATAGGGCCAGCCCAGCCCATGGCGAACTCTGGTGCGGAAGTGTTCCACCGTGAGTGCGTGCTATACGTGTCTGGAGGGGTGAGTGCTCTCTGCTCACATGTTAAGTTGTAGTTTATGCTTGTTGCTCTTTGTTGGTAGTGTATTAACTGCATTATGAACAGTTTTCATGGTATCATTTCCCAGTACGTACGTATGCACTATGCAGGCATCATCTCCGAACTTTCAATTATTCTTGAACAATGTCAACAAACTTCCCAGGAAATTTGGGATAGAGTTTTGTTTGCTCCCATGTGATTGTGTTATGCATGTGAAACCTATTTCATGCATATTTTTATAGAATTAATCTTGTTGCAATGTAGCAACCCAAGGGCGGATCCAGGGTGCCAATTGGTCATGGCCCCCAAAGGTTCTGAAACCGTAATTTTCCCCTCGAGGGCAAAACACGGTGATCGCCTGCTCGGGGGCGTTCGCGAGCAGACGATCAGCCGCGTGTTTGCTGTAATAACTGTCATGTCAGATGTTTCAACTCGGTTTATTGTATGAATAAATATCGTTCCGGAAATAATTGCCTGTTGTTGGAGATATTCGGGCGAAAAATAGTCAACGCAAAAGCTGCAGTAACTGGCGGATATATGGTAAGTGGGCTGGTAAAAAAGGGAACACCCCTGGTAAGAGAGGTAGTACCACTTACTATACACATAGTACCAGGGTTAATAACCGCCGCTGAACCCTGGTATTTGCGGTAGTAAGCGTGACTACCCCCGTCGTAACCGGGATAGTAGGCTTTGACTAGCTCATGGTTTTCGGGCTGGTAAATTTTACCAGGTCCCTAGTAAAACTGGAGGTAATACCCCTAGTACGTTTTACTAGGGGTGGTTAGTAAAGGCCTGGTCATTTTGTACACTAGCCCAAAACTAACCACCCCTGGTAACTTTTCCCCTCAGTGTTGATGTAGCCTGTATTTTATTCTGAAACGGAGTTGGAGAAGAGCGCCCGCGACAACCAGGAGCTGAATTCGTTATAGACGCCAGGAGCTGAATTCCTTATAGCCACCAGGAGCTGAATTCGTTATAGCCGCCAGGAGCTGAATTCCTTATAGCCGCCAGGAGCTGAATTCCGTATAGCCACCAGGAGCTGAATTCGTTATAGCCGCCAGGAGCTGAATTCCTTATAGACGCCAGGAGCTGAATTCCTTTTAGCCACCAGGAGCTGAATTCGTTATAGACGCCAGGAGCTGAATTCCTTATAGCCACCAGGAGCTGAATTTCTTATAGCCGCCAGGAGCTGAATTCCTTATAGCCACCAGGAGCTGAACTCCTTATAGCCGCCAGGAGCTGAATTCCTTATAGCCACCAGGAGCTGAATTCCTTATAGCCACCAGGAGCTGAATTCGTTATAGACGCCAGGAGCTGAATTCCTTATAGCCACCAGGAGCTGAATTCGTTATAGCCGCCAGGAGCTGAATTCCTTATAGCTGCTGGCAAAATTGTGATGGTCGGTAGACTGGATTATTGGATCGCATGGTGTAGCTGGTACTTGGCAGTGAGCCTGGACACTGCTGGTACTTGGCAGTGAGCCTGGACACTGCTGGTACTTGAGAGTGAGCCTGGACACTGCTGGTACTTGACAGTGAGCCTGGACACTGCTGGTACTTGACAGTGAGCCTGGACACTGCTGGTACTTGGCAGTGAGCCTGGACACTGCTGGTACTTGGCAGTGAGCCTGGACACTGCTGGTACTTGGCAGTGAGCCTGGACACTGCTGGTACTTGACAGTGAGCCTGGACACTGCTGGTACTTGGCAGTGAGCCTGGACACTGCTGGTACTTGGCAGTGAGCCTGAACACTGCTGGCATAATCTAACTATGAGCCAACGCGGCTGATCACATCTGTTCATATTTGTAGACTGACGTAGACTAGCGTCACGTCAGCGTCACGACGCATTACACGAGAAGATATCTCCCGTGGGTTAAACGCGTACTATGCTGCCGTTGGATTTTCTTCGTAAGCTGATCCTCATAGTGCCTAGAAGTCAAATGATAGGCCGCTGAATTCTGCCTGCTAACATCTGTATTAAGTTCCCGGAGGGAGAGAATGGAGCGAGCTCAATTTCTGCATGATATTCACACTGATGTGCTGTATCGTCACTATGGCACCTCTCACGCCATACAATCTCAAAATAATTCTGAGCAGAACTAACTTCACTGTTTAAATAATGAACTATTTCCAATGTTTGAAGAGAAACTCATGGTTTTGTATTATTGCATGCGTGACATTCTAAAATGAAGACGCACAATGATTGATGAAGATGCTAAGCGAGCTTCATTTCCTGGACAATCAAGCAACGCTGTGTCACCAGGTGCCGGTAACACAGGAGAACACTACCAGGTGCCGATAACACAGGAGAACACTACCAGGTGCCGATAACACAAGAGAACACTACCAAGTGCCGATAACACAGGAGAACACTACCAGGTGCCGATAACACAGGATAACACTACCAGGTGCCGATAACACAGGAGAACACTACCAGGTGCCGATAACACAGGAGAACACTACCAGGTGCTGATAACACAGGAGAACACTACCAGGTGCCGATAACACAGGAGAACATTACCAGGTGCCGATAACACAGGAGAACACTACCAGGTGCCGATAACACAAGAGAACACTACCAGGTGCCGATAACACAGAACACTACCAGGTACCGATAACACAGAAGAACACTACCAGGTGCCGATAACACAGGAGAACACTACCAGGTGCCGATAACACAGGAGAACACTACCAGGTGCCGATAACACAGGAGAACACTACCAGGTGCCGATAACACAGGAGAACACTACCAGGTGCCGATAACACAGGAGAACACTACCAGGTGCCGATAACACAGGAGAACACTACCAGGTGCCGATAACACAGGAGAACACTACCAGGTGCCGATAACACAGGAGAACACTACCAGGTGCCGATAACACAGGAGAACACTACCAGGTGCCGATAACACAGGAAAACACTACCAGGTGCCGATAACACAGGAGAACACTACCAGGTGCCGATAACACAGGAGAACACTACCAGGTGCCGATAACACAGGAGAACACTACCAGGTGCCGATAACACAGGAGAACACTAACAGGTGCCGATAACACAGGAGAACACTACCAGGTGCCGATAACACAGGAGAACACTACCAGGTGCCGATAGCACAGGAGAACACTACCAGGTGCCGATAACACAGGAGAACACTACCAGGTGCCGATAACACAGGAGAACACTACCAGGTGCCGATAACACAGGAGAACACTACCAGGTGCCGATAACACAGGAGAACACTACCAGGTGCCGATAACACAGGAGAACACTACCAGGTGCCGATAACACAGGAGAACACTACCAGGTGCCGATAACACAGGAGAACACTACCAGGTGCCGATAACACAGGAGAACACTACCAGGTGCCGATAACACAGGAGAACACTACCAGGTGCCGATACCACAGGAGAACACTACCAGGTGCCGATAACACAGGAGAACACTACCAGGTGCCGATACCACAGGAGAACACTACCAGGTGCCGATAACACAGGAGAACACTACCAGGTGCCGATAACACAGGAGAACACTACCAGGTGCCGATAACACAGGAGAACACTACCAGGTGCCGATAACACAGGAGAACACTACCAGGTGCCGATAACACAGGAGAACACTACCAGGTGCCGATAACACAGGAGAACACTACCAGGTGCCGATAACACAGGAGAACACTACCAGGTGCCGATAACACAAGAGAACTCGAGATCGTCAAGCAAATACTACCAGGTGCCGATAACACAGGAGAACACTACCAGGTGCCGATAACACAGGAGAACACTACCAACAACAACACTACCAGGTGCCGATAACACAGGAGAACACTACCAGGTGCCGATAACACAGGAGAACACTACCAGGTGCCGATAACACAGGAGAACACTACCAGGTGCCGATAACACAAGAGAACTCGAGATCGTCAAGCAAATACTACCAGGTACCGATAACACAAACAAATACTACCAGGTGCCGATAACACAAGCAAATACTACCAGGTGCCGATAACACAAGCAAATACTACCAGGTGCCGATAACACAAGCAAATACTACCAGGTGCCGATAACACAAGCAAATACTACCAGGTGCCGATAACACAAGCAAATACTACCAGGCGTCGATAACACAAGCAAATACTACCAGGTGCCGATAACACAAGCAAATACTACCAGGTGCCGATAACACAAGCAAATACTACCAGGTGCCGATAACACAAGCAAATACTACCAGGTGCCGATAACACAAGAGAACTCGAGATCGTCAAGCAAATACTACCAGGTGCCGATAACACAGGAGAACTCGAGATCGTCAAGCAAATACTACCAGATGCCGATAACACAAGAGAACTCGAGATCGTTACTACCAGGTGCCGATAACACAAGAGAACTCGAGATCGTCAAGCAAATACTACCAGGTGCCGATAACACAAGAGAACTCGAGATCGTTACTACCAGGTGCCGATAACACAAGAGAACTCGAGATCGTTACTACCAGGTGCCGATAACACAAGAGAACTCGAGATCGTCAAGCAAATACTAACAGGTGCCGATAACACAAGAGAACTCGAGATCGTCTGGCCTTACAAATACTACCAGGTGCCGATAACACAGGAGAACTCGAGATCGTCAAGCAAATACTACCAGGTGCCGATAACACAAGAGAACTCGAGATCGTCAAGCAAATACTACCAGGTGCCGATAACACAAGAGAACTCGATCGTCAAGCAAATACTACCAGGTGCCGATAACACAAGAGAACTCGAGATCGTCAAGCAAATACTACCAGGTGCCGGTAACACAAGAGAACTCGAGATCGTCAAGCAAATACTACCATCTGCCGATAACACAAGAGAACTCGATCGTCAAGCAAATACTACCAGGTGCCGATAACACAAGAGAACTCGAGATCGTCAAGCAAATACTACCAGGTGCCGATAACACAAGAGAACTCGAGATCGTTACTACCAGGTGCCGATAACACAAGAGAACTCGAGATCGTCAAGCAAATACTACCAGGTGCCGATAACACAAGAGAACTCGAGATCGTTACTACCAGGTGCCGATAACACAAGAGAACTCGAGATCGTCAAGCAAATACTACCAGGTGCCGATAACACAAGAGAACTCGAGATCGTCAAGCAAATACTACCAGGTGCCGATAACACAAGAGAACTCGATCGTCAAGCAAATACTACCAGGTGCCGATAACACAAGAGAACTCGAGATCGTCAAGCAAATACTACCAGGTGCCGATAACACAAGAGAACTCGAGATCGTCTGGCCTTACAAATACTACCAGGTGCCGATAACACAGGAGAACTCGAGATCGTCAAGCAAATACTACCAGGTGCCGATAACACAAGAGAACTCGAGATCGTCAAGCAAATACTACCAGGTGCCGATAACACAAGAGAACTCGATCGTCAAGCAGATACTACCAGGTGCCGATAACACAAGTAAATACTACCAGGTGCCGATAACACAAGCAAATACTACCAGGTGCCGATAACACAAGCAAATACTACCAGGTGCCGATAACACAAGCAAATACTACCAGGCGCCGATAACACAAGCAAATACTACCAGGTGCCAATAACACAAGCAAATACTACCAGGTGCCGATAACACAAGCAAATACTACCAGGTGCCGATAACACAAGCAAATACTACCAGGTGCCGATAACACAAGCAAATACTACCAGGTGCCGATAACACAGGAGAACTCGAGATCGTCAAGCAAATACTACCAGGTGCCGATAACACAAGAGAACTCGAGATCGTTACTACCAGGTGCCGATAACACAAGAGAACTCGAGATCGTTACTACCAGGTGCCGATAACACAAGAGAACTCGAGATCGTCAAGCAAATTCTACCAGGTGCCGATAACACAAGAGAACTCGAGATCGTCTGGCCTTACAAATACTACCAGGTGCCGATAACACAGGAGAACTCGAGATCGTCAAGCAAATACTACCAGGTGCCGATAACACAAGAGAACTCGAGATCGTCAAGCAAATACTACCAGGTGCCGATAACACAAGAGAACTCGATCGTCAAGCAAATACTACCAGGTGCCGATAACACAAGATAACTCGAGATCGTCAAGCAAATACTACCAGGTGCCGATAACACAAGAGAACTCGATCGTCAAGCAAATACTACCAGGTGCCGATAACACAAGAGAACTCGAGATCGTCAAGCAAATACTACCAGGTGCCGATAACACAAGAGAACTCGAGATCGTCAAGCAAATACTACCAGGTGCCGATAACACAAGAGAACTCGATCGTCAAGCAAATACTACCAGGTGCCGATAACACAAGAGAACTCGAGATCGTTACTACCAGGTGCGGATAACACAAGAGAACTCGAGATCGTCAAGCAAATACTACCAGGTTCCGATAACACAAGAGAACTCGAGATCGTTACTACCAGGTGCCGATAACACAAGAGAACTCGAGATCGTCAAGCAAATACTACCAGGTGCCGATAACACAAGAGAACTCGAGATCGTTACTACCAGGTGCCGATAACACAAGAGAACTCGAGATCGTCAAGCAAATACTACCAGGTGCCGATAACACAAGAGAACTCGAGATCGTCAAGCAAATACTACCAGGTGCCGATAACACAAGAGAACTCGATCGTCAAGCAAATACTACCAGGTGCCGATAACACAAGAGAACTCGAGATCGTCAAGCAAATACTACCAGGTGCCGATAACACAAGAGAACTCGAGATCGTCTGGCCTTACAAATACTACCAGGTGCCGATAACACAGGAGAACTCGAGATCGTCAAGCAAATACTACCAGGTGCCGATAACACAAGAGAACTCGAGATCGTCAAGCAAATACTACCAGGTGCCGATAACACAAGAGAACTCGATCGTCAAGCAAATACTACCAGGTGCCGATAACACAAGAGAACTCTAGATCGTCAAGCAAATACTACCAGGTGCCGATAACACAAGAGAACTCGATCGTCAAGCAAATACTACCAGGTGCCGATAACACAAGAGAACTCGAGATCGTCAAGCAAATACTACCAGGTGCCGATAACACAAGAGAACTCGAGATCGTCAAGCAAATACTACCAGGTGCCGATAACACAAGAGAACTCGATCGTCATGCAAATACTACCAGGTGCCGATAACACAAGAGAACTCGAGATCGTTACTACCAGGTGCCGATAACACAAGAGAACTCGAGATCGTCAAGCAAATACTACCAGGTGCCGATAACACAAGAGAACTCGAGATCGTTACTACCAGGTGCCGATAACACAAGAGAACTCGAGATCGTTACTACCAGGTGCCGATAACACAAGAGAACTCGAGATCGTCAAGCAAATACTACCAGGTGCCGATAACACAAGAGAACTCGAGATCGTCAAGCAAATACTACCAGGTGCCGATAACACAAGAGAACTCGATCGTCAAGCAAATACTACCAGGTGCCGATAACACAAGAGAACTCGAGATCGTCAAGCAAATACTACCAGGTGCCGATAACACAAGAGAACTCGAGATCGTCTGGCCTTACAAATACTACCAGGTGCCGATAACACAGGAGAACTCGAGATCGTCAAGCAAATACTACCAGGTGCCGATAACACAAGAGAACTCGAGATCGTCAAGCAAATACTACCAGGTGCCGATAACACAAGAGAACTCGATCGTCAAGCAAATACTACCAGGTGCCGATAACACAAGAGAACTCGAGATCGTCAAGCAAATACTACCAGGTGCCGATAACACAAGAGAACTCGATCGTCAAGCAAATACTACCAGGTGCCGATAATACAAGAGAACTCGAGATCGTCAAGCAAATACTACCAGGTGCCGATAACACAAGAGAACTCGAGATCGTCAAGCAAATACTACCAGGTGCCGATAACACAAGAGAACTCGATCGTCAAGCAAATACTACCAGGTGCCGATAATACAAGAGAACTCGAGATCGTCAAGCAAATACTACCAGGTGCCGATAACACAAGAGAACTCGAGATCGTCAAGCAAATACTACCAGGTGCCGATAACACAAGAGAACTCGATCGTCAAGCAAATACTACCAGGTGCCGATAACACAAGAGAACTCGAGATCGTTACTACCAGGTGCCGATAACACAAGAGAACTCGAGATCGTCAAGCAAATACTACCAGGTGCCGATAACACAAGAGAACTCGAGATCGTTACTACCAGGTGCCGATAACACAAGAGAACTCGAGATCGTCAAGCAAATACTACCAGGTGCCGATAAGACAAGAGAACTCGAGATCGTTACTACCAGGTGCCGATAACACAAGAGAACTCGAGATCGTTACTACCAGGTGCCGATAACACAAGCAAATACTACCAGGTGCCGATAACACAAGCAAATACTACCAGGTGCCGATAACACAAGCAAATACTACCAGGTGCCGATAACACAAGCAAATACTACCAGGTGCCGATAACACAAGCAAATACTACCAGGTGCCGATAACACAAGCAAATACTACCAGGTGGCGATAGCACAAGCAAATACTACCAGGCGCCGATAACACAAGCAAATACTACCAGGTGCCAATAACACAAGCAAATACTACCAGGTGCCGATAACACAAGCAAATACTACCAGGTGCCGATAACACAAGCAAATACTACCAGGTGCCGATAACACAAGCAAATACTACCAGGTGCCGATAACACAGGAGAACTCGAGATCGTCAAGCAAATACTACCAGGTGCCGATAACACAAGAGAACTCGAGATCGTTACTACCAGGTGCCGATAACACAAGAGAACTAGAGATCGTTACTACCAGGTGCCGATAACACAAGCAAATACTACCAGGTGCCGATAACACAAGCAAGTACTACCAGGTGCCGATAACACAAGCAAATACTACCAGGTGCCGATAACACAAGCAAATACTACCAGGTGCCGATAACACAAGCAAATACTACCAGGTGCCGATAACACAAGCAAATACTACCAGGTGCCGATAACACAAGCAAATACTACCAGGTGCCGATAACACAAGCAAATACTACCAGGTGCCGATAACACAAGCAAATACTACCAGGTGCCGATAACACAAGCAAATACTACCAGGTGCCGATAACACAAGAGAACTCGAGATCGTCAAGCAAATACTACCAGGTGCCGATAACACAGGAGAACTCGAGATCGTCAAGCAAATACTACCAGGTGCCGATAACACAAGAGAACTCGAGATCGTTACTACCAGGTGCCGATAACACAAGAGAACTCGAGATCGTTACTACCAGGTGCCGATAACACAAGAGAACTCGAGATCGTCAAGCAAATTCTACCAGGTGCCGATAACACAAGAGAACTCGAGATCGTCTGGCCTTACAAATACTACCAGGTGCCGATAACACAGGAGAACTCGAGATCGTCAAGCAAATACTACCAGGTGCCGATAACACAAGAGAACTCGAGATCGTCAAGCAAATACTACCAGGTGCCGATAACACAAGAGAACTCGATCGTCAAGCAAATACTACCAGGTGCCGATAACACAAGATAACTCGAGATCGTCAAGCAAATACTACCAGGTGCCGATAACACAAGAGAACTCGATCGTCAAGCAAATACTACCAGGTGCCGATAACACAAGAGAACTCGAGATCGTCAAGCAAATACTACCAGGTGCCGATAACACAAGAGAACTCGAGATCGTCAAGCAAATACTACCAGGTGCCGATAACACAAGAGAACTCGATCGTCAAGCAAATACTACCAGGTGCCGATAACACAAGAGAACTCGAGATCGTTACTACCAGGTGCCGATAACACAAGAGAACTCGAGATTGTCAAGCAAATACTACCAGGTGCCGATAACACAAGAGAACTCGAGATCGTTACTACCAGGTGCCGATAACACAAGAGAACTCGAGATCGTCAAGCAAATACTACCAGGTGCCGATAACACAAGAGAACTCGAGATCGTTACTACCAGGTGCCGATAACACAAGAGAACTCGAGATCGTCAAGCAAATACTACCAGGTGCCGATAACACAAGAGAACTCGAGATCGTCAAGCAAATACTACCAGGTGCCGATAACACAAGAGAACTCGATCGTCAAGCAAATACTACCAGGTGCCGATAACACAAGAGAACTCGAGATCGTCAAGCAAATACTACCAGGTGCCGATAACACAAGAGAACTCGAGATCGTCTGGCCTTACAAATACTACCAGGTGCCGATAACACAGGAGAACTCGAGATCGTCAAGCAAATACTACCAGGTGCCGATAACACAAGAGAACTCGAGATCGTCAAGCAAATACTACCAGGTGCCGATAACACAAGAGAACTCGATCGTCAAGCAAATACTACCAGGTGCCGATAACACAAGAGAACTCTAGATCGTCAAGCAAATACTACCAGGTGCCGATAACACAAGAGAACTCGATCGTCAAGCAAATACTACCAGGTGCCGATAACACAAGAGAACTCGAGATCGTTACTGCCAGGTGCCGATAACACAAGAGAACTCGAGATCGTCAAGCAAATACTACCAGGTGCCGATAACACAAGAGAACTCGAGATCGGTACTACCAGGTGCCGATAACACAAGAGAACTCGAGATCGTCAAGCAAATACTACCAGGTGCCGATAACACAAGAGAACTCGAGATCGTCAAGCAAATACTACCAGGTGCCGATAACACAAGAGAACTCGATCGTCAAGCAAATACTACCAGGTGCCGATAACACAAGAGAACTCGAGATCGTCAAGCAAATACTACCAGGTGCCGATAACACAAGAGAACTCGAGATCGTCTGGCCTTACAAATACTACCAGGTACCGATAACACAGGAGAACTCGAGATCGTCAAGCAAATACTACCAGGTGCCGATAACACAAGAGAACTCGAGATCGTCAAGCAAATACTACCAGGTGCCGATAACACAAGAGAACTCGATCGTCAAGCAAATACTACCAGGTGCCGATAACACAAGAGAACTCTAGATCGTCAAGCAAATACTACCAGGTGCCGATAACACAAGAGAACTCGATCGTCAAGCAAATACTACCAGGTGCCGATAACACAAGAGAACTCGAGATCGTCAAGCAAATACTACCAGGTGCCGATAACACAAGAGAACTCGAGATCGTCTGGCCTTACAAATACTACCAGGTGCCGATAACACAGGAGAACTCGAGATCGTCAAGCAAATACTACCAGGTGCCGATAACACAAGAGAACTCGAGATCGTCAAGCAAATACTACCAGGTGCCGATAACACAAGAGAACTCGATCGTCAAGCAAATACTACCAGGTGCCGATAACACAAGAGAACTCGAGATCGTCAAGCAAATACTACCAGGTGCCGATAACACAAGAGAACTCGATCGTCAAGCAAATACTACCAGGTGCCGATAATACAAGAGAACTCGAGATCGTCAAGCAAATACTACCAGGTGCCGATAACACAAGCAAATACTACCAGGTGCCGATAACACAAGCAAATACTACCAGGTGCCGATAACACAAGCAAATACTACCAGGTGCCGATAACACAAGAGAACTCGAGATCGTCAAGCAAATACTACCAGGTGCCGATAACACAGGAGAACTCGAGATCGTCAAGCAAATACTACCAGGTGCCGATAACACAAGAGAACTCGAGATCGTCAAGCAAATACTACCAGGTGCCGATAACACAAGAGAACTCGAGATCGTCTGGCCTTACAAATACTACCAGGTGCCGATAACACAGGAGAACTCGAGATCGTCAAGCAAATACTACCAGGTGCCGATAACACAAGAGAACTCGAGATCGTCAAGCAAATACTACCAGGTGCCGATAACACAAGAGAACTCGATCGTCAAGCAAATACTACCAGGTGCCGATAACACAAGAGAACTCTAGATCGTCAAGCAAATACTACCAGGTGCCGATAACACAAGAGAACTCGATCGTCAAGCAAATACTACCAGGTGCCGATAACACAAGAGAACTCGAGATCGTTACTGCCAGGTGCCGATAACACAAGAGAACTCGAGATCGTCAAGCAAATACTACCAGGTGCCGATAACACAAGAGAACTCGAGATCGGTACTACCAGGTGCCGATAACACAAGAGAACTCGAGATCGTCAAGCAAATACTACCAGGTGCCGATAACACAAGAGAACTCGAGATCGTCAAGCAAATACTACCAGGTGCCGATAACACAAGAGAACTCGATCGTCAAGCAAATACTACCAGGTGCCGATAACACAAGAGAACTCGAGATCGTCAAGCAAATACTACCAGGTGCCGATAACACAAGAGAACTCGAGATCGTCTGGCCTTACAAATACTACCAGGTACCGATAACACAGGAGAACTCGAGATCGTCAAGCAAATACTACCAGGTGCCGATAACACAAGAGAACTCGAGATCGTCAAGCAAATACTACCAGGTGCCGATAACACAAGAGAACTCGATCGTCAAGCAAATACTACCAGGTGCCGATAACACAAGAGAACTCTAGATCGTCAAGCAAATACTACCAGGTGCCGATAACACAAGAGAACTCGATCGTCAAGCAAATACTACCAGGTGCCGATAACACAAGAGAACTCGAGATCGTCAAGCAAATACTACCAGGTGCCGATAACACAAGAGAACTCGAGATCGTCTGGCCTTACAAATACTACCAGGTGCCGATAACACAGGAGAACTCGAGATCGTCAAGCAAATACTACCAGGTGCCGATAACACAAGAGAACTCGAGATCGTCAAGCAAATACTACCAGGTGCCGATAACACAAGAGAACTCGATCGTCAAGCAAATACTACCAGGTGCCGATAACACAAGAGAACTCGAGATCGTCAAGCAAATACTACCAGGTGCCGATAACACAAGAGAACTCGATCGTCAAGCAAATACTACCAGGTGCCGATAATACAAGAGAACTCGAGATCGTCAAGCAAATACTACCAGGTGCCGATAACACAAGCAAATACTACCAGGTGCCGATAACACAAGCAAATACTACCAGGTGCCGATAACACAAGCAAATACTACCAGGTGCCGATAACACAAGAGAACTCGAGATCGTCAAGCAAATACTACCAGGTGCCGATAACACAGGAGAACTCGAGATCGTCAAGCAAATACTACCAGATGCCGATAACACAAGAGAACTCGAGATCGTTACTACCAGGTGCCGATAACACAAGAGAACTCGAGATCGTCAAGCAAATACTACCAGGTGCCGATAACACAAGAGAACTCGAGATCGTTACTACCAGGTGCCGATAACACAAGAGAACTCGAGATCGTCAAGCAAATACTACCAGGTGCCGATAACACAAGAGAACTCGAGATCGTTACTACCAGGTGCCGATAACACAAGAGAACTCGAGATCGTCAAGCAAATACTACCAGGTGCCGATAACACAAGAGAACTCGAGATCGTCAAGCAAATACTACCAGGTGCCGATAACACAAGAGAACTCGATCGTCAAGCAAATACTACCAGGTGCCGATAACACAAGAGAACTCGAGATCGTCAAGCAAATACTACCAGGTGCCGATAACACAAGAGAACTCGAGATCGTCTGGCCTTACAAATACTACCAGGTGCCGATAACACAGGAGAACTCGAGATCGTCAAGCAAATACTACCAGGTGCCGATAACACAAGAGAACTCGAGATCGTCAAGCAAATACTACCAGGTGCCGATAACACAAGAGAACTCGATCGTCAAGCAAATACTACCAGGTGCCGATAACACAAGAGAACTCTAGATCGTCAAGCAAATACTACCAGGTGCCGATAACACAAGAGAACTCGATCGTCAAGCAAATACTACCAGGTGCCGATAACACAAGAGAACTCGAGATCGTTACTGCCAGGTGCCGATAACACAAGAGAACTCGAGATCGTCAAGCAAATACTACCAGGTGCCGATAACACAAGAGAACTCGAGATCGGTACTACCAGGTGCCGATAACACAAGAGAACTCGAGATCGTCAAGCAAATACTACCAGGTGCCGATAACACAAGAGAACTCGAGATCGTCAAGCAAATACTACCAGGTGCCGATAACACAAGAGAACTCGATCGTCAAGCAAATACTACCAGGTGCCGATAACACAAGAGAACTCGAGATCGTCAAGCAAATACTACCAGGTGCCGATAACACAAGAGAACTCGAGATCGTCTGGCCTTACAAATACTACCAGGTACCGATAACACAGGAGAACTCGAGATCGTCAAGCAAATACTACCAGGTGCCGATAACACAAGAGAACTCGAGATCGTCAAGCAAATACTACCAGGTGCCGATAACACAAGAGAACTCGATCGTCAAGCAAATACTACCAGGTGCCGATAACACAAGAGAACTCTAGATCGTCAAGCAAATACTACCAGGTGCCGATAACACAAGAGAACTCGATCGTCAAGCAAATACTACCAGGTGCCGATAACACAAGAGAACTCGAGATCGTCAAGCAAATACTACCAGGTGCCGATAACACAAGAGAACTCGAGATCGTCTGGCCTTACAAATACTACCAGGTGCCGATAACACAAGAGAACTCGATCGTCATGCAAATACTACCAGGTGCCGATAACACAAGAGAACTCGAGATCGTTACTACCAGGTGCCGATAACACAAGAGAACTCGAGATCGTCAAGCAAATACTACCAGGTGCCGATAACACAAGAGAACTCGAGATCGTTACTACCAGGTGCCGATAACACAAGAGAACTCGAGATCGTCAAGCAAATACTACCAGGTGCCGATAACACAAGAGAACTCGAGATCGTTACTACCAGGTGCCGATAACACAAGAGAACTCGAGATCGTCAAGCAAATACTACCAGGTGCCGATAACACAAGAGAACTCGAGATCGTCAAGCAAATACTACCAGGTGCCGATAACACAAGAGAACTCGATCGTCAAGCAAATACTACCAGGTGCCGATAACACAAGAGAACTCGAGATCGTCAAGCAAATACTACCAGGTGCCGATAACACAAGAGAACTCGATCGTCAAGCAAATACTACCAGGTGCCGATAACACAAGAGAACTCGAGATCGTCAAGCAAATACTACCAGGTGCCGATAACACAAGAGAACTCGAGATCGTCAAGCAAATACTACATAGGTGCCGATAACACAAGAGAACTCGAGATCGTCAAGCAAATACTTCCAGGTGCCGATAACACAAGAGAACTCGAGATCGTCAAGCAAATACTACCAGGTGCCGATAACACAAGAGAACTCGAGATCGTCAAGCAAATACTACCAGGTGCCGATAACACAAGAGAACTCGAGATCGTCAAGCAAATACTACCAGGTGCCGATAACACAAGAGAACTCGATCGTCAAGCAAATACTACCAGGTGCCGATAACACAAGAGAACTCGATCGTCAAGCAAATACTACCAGGTGCCGATAACACAAGAGAACTCGAGATCGTCAAGCAAATACTACATAGGTGCCGATAACACAAGAGAACTCGATCGTCAAGCAAATACTACATAGGTGCCGATAACACAAGAGAACTCGAGATCGTTTGGCCTTACAAATACTACATAGGTGCCGATAACACAAGAGAACTCGAGATCGTCAAGCAAATACTACATAGGTGCCGATAACACAAGAGAACTCGAGATCGTTTGGCCTTACAAATACTACATAGGTGCCGATAACACAAGAGAACTCGAGATCGTCAAGCAAATACTACATAGGTGCCGATAACACAAGATAACTCGATCGTCAAGCAAATACTACATAGGTGCCGATAACACAAGAGAACTCGAGATCGTTTGGCCTTACAAATACTACATAGGTGCCGATAACACAAGAGAACTCGATCGTTTGGCCTTACAAATACTACCAGGTGCCGATAACACAAGAGAACTCGAAATCGTCAAGCAAATACTACATAGGTGCCGACAACACAAGAGAACTCGAGATGGTTTGGCCTTACAAATACTACATAGGTGCCGATAACACAAGAGAACTCGAGATCGTTTGGCCTTACAAATACTACATAGGTGCCGATAACACAAGAGAACTCGAGATCGTCAAGCAAATACTACATAGGTGCCGATAACACAAGAGAACTCGAGATCGTTTGGCCTTACAAATACTACATAGGTGCCGATAACACAAGAGAACTCGAGATCGTCAAGCAAATACTACATAGGTGCCGATAACACAAGATAACTCGATCGTCAAGCAAATACTACATAGGTGCCGATAACACAAGAGAACTCGAGATCGTTTGGCCTTACAAATACTACATAGGTGCCGATAACACAAGATAACTCGATCGTTTGGCCTTACAAATACTACCAGGTGCCGATAACACAAGAGAACTCGAAATCGTCAAGCAAATACTACATAGGTGCCGACAACACAAGAGAACTCGAGATGGTTTGGCCTTACAAATACTACATAGGTGCCGATAACACAAGAGAACTCGAGATCGTTTGGCCTTACAAATACTACATAGGTGCCGATAACACAAGAGAACTCGATCGTCTGGCCTTACAAATACTACATAGGTGCCGATAACACAAGAGAACTCGATCGTCAAGCAAATACTACATAGGTGCATAACACAAGAGAACTCGAGATCGTTTGGCCTTACAAATGGTGGTACTGTTTAGCTCTGCACCACTTTCCATTCATACACACCATTAGTTCCGCGTCACATTCTATTCGCACACCATTCATTCCGCGTCACTTTCTATTCATACCATACCGCCTGCATTCTGCTCATAAGTGGGCTTACGTTTGTCACCCGTTTGTCACCCGTTTGTCACCCGTTTGTCACCCATTACGTTGCATTGTCAGCGATGACTACCGATGCTTTTAATAACAAAAACACTCAACTCAACATGTGCTCTTTTTCGAGGCTACGTTTCAACGACACTACAGGAATTGTGTTGAAACGTAGAATAGTGCAAATTCGAAAGTTTATTTGAAATATCGCAATATCGCAGATGAAAGTTACAGCCTCCAGAATGTCACAAGAGAATGATCCTGCTGTTTAACGAAATCATTCGATTAACAATGAGTTAAGAAAAGAACTGTTATGACTTGTCAGTCATGTGACATGATTGCCCTTGGCTGGTATAATTCCAGAAAATGAAAAGTTATGTGCGGGGGATTCTGAAATGTGGATGGTGGATTCTGGTATCAAGTTCACGGCGGGCCATTCCTTGCTGCTCAAACTTTGCCATGCAGTCTGCACCCACTCCTCGCGGCTGCACTCTGCACCCACTCCTCGCGGCTGCAAGTGTGCACCCACTCCTCGCGGCTGCAGTCTGCACCCACTCCTCGCGGCTGCAAGTCTGCATCCACTCATCGCGGCTGCAAGTCTGCACCCACTCCTCGCGGCTGCAGTCTGCACCCACTCCTCGCGGCTGCAAGTCTGCACCCACTCCTCACGGCTGCAGTCTGCACCCACTCCTCACGATGCCTCTCAGTGTACGCAGTGCAGCACGCTAATCTGCCACCCGATCTTAATGTGCAGCTGACATCAAAATACATTCCAGTTGATGAGCAGCGCCACGCCTTCGGGCCGCTGTCCGCCCTCTCTGTTGCCAGCTCTAAAGCCTGGCTCTGGCAGCCACTGGCCACTGGCATGTACTCACCCAGCGTGGCCAGTCGGCAGCCACTGGCCACTGGCATGTACTCACCCAGCGTGGCCAGTCGGTTGGTTTCACTGGCATGTACTCACCCAGCGTGGCCAGTCGGTTGGTTTCACTGGCATGTACTCACCCAGCGTGGCCAGTCGGCAGCCACTGGCCACTGGCATGTACTCACCCAGCGTGGCCAGTCGGTTGGTTTCACTGGCATGTACTCACCCAGCGTGGCCAGTCGGTTGGTTTCACTGGCATGTACTCACCCAGCGTGGCCAGTCGGTTGGTTTCACTGGCATGTACTCACCCAGCGTGGCCAGTTGGTTGGTTTCACTGGCATGTACTCACCCAGCGTGGCCAGTCGGTTGGTTTCACTGGCATGTACTCACCCAGCGTGGCCAGTCGGCAGCCACTGGCCACTGGCATGTACTCACCCAGCGTGGCCAGTCGGTTGGTTTCACTGGCATGTACTCACCCAGCGTGGCCAGTCGGTTGGTTTCACTGGCATGTACTCACCCAGCGTGGCCAGTCGGTTGGTTTCACTGGCATGTACTCACCCAGCGTGGCCAGTCGGTTGGTTTCACTGGCATGTACTCACCCAGCGTGGCCAGTCGGTTGGTTTCGCTCATGATGCCCAGTGCGGAGCCGGGCCGGGCCGGCAGCTCGGGCAGCGGGGTGTTGGCCGCCGCCGCCAGGTTGGTCATGCTGGTGCTGGGCCGCGCCATGGCCAGGCTGTTGAGCGAGGTGGGCTCTCGCAGGTCGGCACTGTCCAGTGAAGTTTGACGATACAGGCCGCCGTGGCTCCTGCAGAACAGCGGCACAAGTCACCACTGGGAGACCTTATCCTCCCCAACACAGCCCCTCCCAACACAGCCTCTCCCAACACAGCCTCTCCCAACACAGCCTCTCCCAAAACACAGCTGCCGTGTCTCCTGCAGAACAGCGGCACAAGTCACCACTGGGAGACCTTCTCCTCCCCAACACAGCCCCTCCAAACACAGCCTCTCCCAACACAGCCCCTCCCAACACAGCCCCTCCCAACACAGCCCCTCTCAACACAGCCCCTCCCAACACAGCCCCTCCCAACACAGCCCCTCCCAAAACACAGCTGCCGTGTCTCCTGAAGAACAGCGGCAGCCGGCACAGGTCATCACTGGGATACCTTCTCCTCCCCAACACAGCCCCTCCCAACACAGCCCCTCCCCAACACAGCCCCTCCCAACACAGCCCCTCCCAACTCAGCCTCTCCCAAAACACACCTGCCGTGTCTCCTGCAGAACAGCGGCAGCCGGCACAGGTCATCACTGGGAGACCTTCTCCTCCCCAACACAGCCCCTCCCAACACAGCCCCTCCCAACACAGCCTCCCCCAAAACACAGCTACCGTGTCTCCTGCAGAACAGCGGCAGCCGGCACAGGTCATCACTGGGAGACCTTCTCCTCCCCAACACAGCCTCCCCCAAAACACAGCTGCCGTGTCTCCTGCAGAACAGCGGCAGCCGGCACAGGTCACCACTGGGAGACCTCAGACGATCACTCCGACAACATTGCAATAAAGATGTCCAAATGGAGTTAGATAGCCTTAACTGTTGTTATTCGCAAACCGTAACATTGGCTATTGCTTGAATGATTGACAGTTGTTACGCTACATACGGACTCCCTCCTTTTGCTTTATATTGACAGTTGTTACGATACATACGGACTCCCTCCTTTAGCTTTAGTTGGAAGAGGCATCACTGACAATGGACTCATTTAAAAGGGGCTCTGAAAATGGCAACCATTGAATTGCAATGTTCCGACATGTTGTCAGTGGATATACACACTGGTTGTTCCTCTACTCGTCACCGCCTGGCCTCATTCCGTACTCACCGTTTGTTCAGCAGCTTGTGTTTGTCGCGTTTCCTGGCGACGGGCAGCGGCGCCGCCTCTTGGTCGATCGGCAGGTATGGCAGCTTGCGCCGGATGCGCAGAGACTTCTGGCTGTCGGTCTCACTCATGGTGTCGGACGAGTCGTCACGGAGACCGCGAGGGGTACCGGCCGGGGTGACCGGGGTGCCGACCGGTGTGCCTGATGACCGGCCGGGGCGTCAGCACAGATGTGCAGAGAGCGAGAGCGAGAGCGAGAGCGAGAGCGAGAGCGAGAGCGAGAGCGAGAGCGAGAGAGAGAGAGAGAGAGAGAGAGAGCTAGAGCTAGAGCTAGAGCTAGAGCTAGAGCTAGAGCTAGAGCTAGAGCTAGAGCTAGAGCTAGAGCTAGAGCTAGAGCTAGAGCTAGAGCTAGAGCTAGAGCTAGAGCTAGAGCTAGAGCTAGAGCTAGAGCTAGAGCTAGAGCTAGAGCTAGAGCTAGAGCTAGAGCTAGAGCTAGAGCTAGAGCTAGAGCTAGAGCTAGAGCTAGAGCTAGAGCTAGAGCTAGAGCTAGAGCTAGAGCTAGAGCTAGAGCTAGAGCTAGAGCTAGAGCTAGAGCTAGAGCTAGAGCTAGAGCTAGAGCTAGAGCTAGAGCTAGAGCTAGAGCTAGAGCTAGAGCTAGAGCTAGAGCTAGAGCTAGAGCTAGAGCTAGAGCTAGAGCTAGAGCTAGAGCTAGAGCTAGAGCTAGAGCTAGAGCTAGAGCTAGAGCTAGAGCTAGAGCTAGAGCTAGAGCTAGAGCTAGAGATAGAGATAGAGATAGAGATAGAGATAGAGATAGAGATAGAGATAGAGATAGAGATAGAGATAGAGATAGAGATAGAGATAGAGATAGAGATAGAGATAGAGATAGAGATAGAGATAGAGATAGAGATAGAGATAGAGATAGAGATAGAGATAGAGATAGAGATAGATATAGAGATAGAGATAGAGAGAAAAGAGAGCGTAGGAGATTTATGACCAATACCTTATAAGACAGATATACTTTTCAAGGTCAAGTCTCGGCGAATTCGGACGCTTCTGCTTTGGGCGGGCGCCAATTTCACAGCCAAACTGGATGAGAGCGGCCATCATGAATCTAGTACTGAGCACAGCTGGGACCAACGTTTTGGAGTCAGAAACAAATTGCCGATACCCTGCTTTAGGTGCTGCAAGAGCAAGGTGGAGCTTGAGCATACACGATTATTGATTCCCACCATTCATTTAAGTTGCTTTTTAGAAATCCTCCGGAGGTGGCAATATCCCTTTAATGTTTTTATTTGATATGCTACTGACGTTTATAAGTGGCATACCTTGTATAAACACAGGACTCGTGTATAGGAGATCACCCGTAATCGGATGGCGCCTGAAAAACAGTCCGTTAAGGTGTCAGTGACCATCAGAAACCATTGCCTATACAAACTCTGATGTGAAATGAGAAGCTAAAATATAATACGCCATCAAACACAGAATACAATTGTTTGTTGAAAGACTAACATCTTCCAGACGATTAATCCATTCACATGTTTTCTTCGTCAGTACCAAACACAGTATTGTGGACAATACGGTAGGAACACGGAACACATTTAGACAAAAAACGTTCACCAAACGTGGGGGAGGGGGGGGGAGCCTGATACAAATTTATATCGATATACTATAGCTATCAATGAATACCTGTTGTTTCGATGGCCGCCTTATTAGGAGAACGATGCCAACCAGAGCAGCAGCAGCTACCCAGTTCACGGCAGGCTGCCGGCACCAGACCACTGCCACTGCCCCTCTCCCCCTGTCTGCCCCTGGTGTCGCGGGACAGCTCCAGACCAGCCACGGCTGACGGCACCAGGCCACTGCCCCCTTCCCCTCTCCCCCTGTCTGCCCCTGGTGTCGCGGGACAGCTCCAGACCAGCCACGACTGACGGCACCAGGCCACTGCCCCCTCCCCTCTCCCCCTGTCTGCTCCTGGTGTCGCGGGACAGCTCCAGACCAGCCATGGCTGACGGCACCAGGCCACTGCCCCCTCCCCTCTCCCCCTATCTGCTCCTGGTGTCGCGGGACAGCTCCAGACCAGCCACGGCTGACGGCACCAGGCCACTGCACTGAGAGAAAACGATAATATGGGTCTTACCAGCCCCCCTAGTACAGCCCTTCTACCACCCAAGATATCACCCTTCAAGGCCTGGTACTAATGGTAGTATGCAGTACCAGGGTCTCACCCATGGTAGAGACCCTAGTATGATCTGCCTACTAGAGTGCCTACCAGGGGCTCGCCCTTGAACCAGGCCTTGAACTACCCCTGCATTCGGCACACGCGCGACACGCTGCCTACTAGAGTGCTTACCAGGGGGCTCGCCCCGTTTACCAGGCCTTTAACTACCCTCTCAATTCGGCACACGCGGCAGCCATCTTGATTCGCAAGCAGAAACTGCATGCGTTCAAGTGCATTCAAACTGCGTTGGCGTAAGTGCGTGTTGCGTCGGTACGTGTGTTGGAGGGGTGAAGTGTTAAGTTTCTCTGCATTGTACTTAATGCTTGTTGCTCTTTGTTAGTAGTGGCAGCCATATTGATTCGCAACTGCAGAGACTGCGTGACGTGAGTGCGGAAGTGGTCCACCGTGAGTGTGTTGGAGGGGTGAGTGCTCACATGTTAAGTTGTACTTTATGCTTGTTGCTCTTTGTTGGTAGTGTATTAACTGCATTATGAACAGTTTCCATGGTATCATTTTCTAGTTAGATGCGTATGCAGGCAGAGGTATCATCTCCGAACAATTCTTGAACAATGTCAACAAACTTCCCAGGAAATTTGGGGTAGAGTTTTGGGTAACGGTGGGGCTGGCGTCACCGTCGCGGCAGGGCAATACAATCAAGGTTCAAGGTTACTATCACCGTTGTTGGTCTGGAGTCATAGGGAAGCTTTATGCCGTCACCAGATCTGGCTACGAGCGAATCTTAGGCCGCCCCGATTTAATAGCTACCTATCGGAATTAATGAAACTAACTTAATCTAACCTAACCTAACCCGGCCATTAAGTCCGATCGGGTCGGCCTAAGATTCGCTCGTAGCCAGAATCTGGTGACGTCATAAAGCTTCCCCATGACTCCAGACCAACAACGGTGATAGTAACTTTGAACCTTGATTTGATTGCCCGGTCGCGACGGTGACGCCAGCCCCACCGTTACCGAGTTTTGTTGGCTCCCATGTGCTTTTTTTACACATGTGAAACCTATTTCATGCATATTTTTATAGAATGAATCTTGTTGCAATACAGCAACCCAAGGGCGGATCCAGGGTGCCAATTGGTCATGGCCCCCAAAGGTTCTGAAACCGTGTTTTGCCCCTCGGGGGCAAAACACGGTGATCGCCTGCTTACGACGGGGGTAGTCACGCTTACTAGCCCGGTTACGAGGGGTAGTCACGCTTACTATCCCGGTTACGACGGGGGTAGTCACGTTTACTACCGCAAATACCAGGGTTCAGCGACGGTAATTGTTGACACTAGCCCAAAACTAACCACCCCTAGTAACTTTTTCTCTCAGTGCAGTTTATGGTGTTATTGAGGTCCTTAATAGAAGAAGAGTAGTCAGCTGACGGTAATATTACGACAGACTGAAAAGTGGGTTAAAGAAAAGTCAAGGTACTTTAATAGAGGTAGGGGCGTAATGATTCAGTCACGTGACTTCCCAGCGCACGTGCAACCGATCGCCGGGATCCTCCAGTGTGGTTGGGCCCAAGGAATCGCAGTCAGCTGATACTCCCATTGCTTTAACATGGAGATTTTGCAATGCTTTTTAGGGAAAAAATATTTAGGTATAAATGACTTCGCAGGTGGAATCATGACCAGGGTATGGATAGAGGATAGAACAAGGTATTTTTTTTGTATCACCCGGCGGTAGCTTTTCCCGCCTTATATTCCTCACCAGACGGTCTCAATCACAGCCGACAAATCACACACGTTCGGATAGAGCGGTTATGGAGGTGGTATCAGTGGCGGTGGGTGGTATTGTCGGATGGGGGGGGGGGACAAACCCAGGGGCTCTCTCCCACGGCCAAGCCCCCCCCCCCCAAAAAAAAATGACGCTTAATGGTATCTCCTCGGATTTAAGCCACTATATTTTGCAGGGCCCCTAAATAGTCGCAACAAAAAACGTCGGACAGGCCAATGTTGAAGTCTCAGGCCTTCCGAGGGCCCCTCAGGTCTACTGAGGGACCCTCAGGCCTACCGAGGGCCCCATCAGGCCTACCGAGGGCCCCTCAGGCCCACCAAGGGCCCCTCAGGCCTACATAGGGCCCCTCAGGTCTACAGAGGGCCCCCTCAGGTCTACAGAGGGCCCCCTCAGGTCTACAGAGGGCCCTCATGTCTACCAAGGGCCCCTCAGCCCTCAGGCATACTGAGGGCCCCTCAGCCCTCAGGCATAATGAGGACCCCTCAGGCATACTGAGGGCCCCTCAGGCCGACTGAGGGCCTTCTGTCGGCCTTAGAGGGCCCCTCAGGCTGCATGGCTGGGGGCACCTCAGGGCCCTCGGTCAACTTCTTGGAGGGCCCCTTTTACAAATTTATGGGGGAATCATATGCCCCCTCCCTACTTCTTGAGTGGGGGGGGCAGCTTATTAAAAAGAAATGCGTCAACCGAGCCGCCCAAGACTACCTCAAGTAACTTTGACCGCTTGAACTATTGCCATCTGACGTCACGACTAATCAGAGAGCAGAATTTCAAATTACGTAAATATACTTCTTTTTTACTAATAATCCGGAGGAATTTATAGTGAAGTGTCAATCTAGAACATATGTTTTATTCATTTGCTTTTCATCAAACACATAAAAGAAGTGAGTTAGGTAACCTGCAACTAGTCCATTATTTGTTTGTCAGAAATGGCGGTAGCTAATGCGCCAGTTTGCTGACAATGCGCCAGTTTACTAGACAACCCCGGGCCTCCAGTCAGATTCCTCCATTTGGTCACATGGTCTCTTGCCACCCACCTGAGAAAAGTGAGACTGTCTACGAGATGGTCTGGGGGGAGGG
Organism: Chirona hameri; assembly: GCA_036785665.1. Classification (NCBI taxonomy): domain Eukaryota; kingdom Metazoa; phylum Arthropoda; class Thecostraca; order Balanomorpha; family Balanidae; genus Chirona; species Chirona hameri. Next base: position 32,599 of record JAXIVJ010006774.1, on the reverse strand, counting down.
GGGAGCACCCCACCCCCGTAGGTTCGGAAGCGCAGCGAGCGAATGGGAGCGGATCATTCTAAACGTGAGTCCCTGCGACCGTAATTGCTGTAAAGGCTAGGTCAGATTCGATTATGTATCGTTTGTGGCGACGTCATAGCTTTGGTATTGCTGGTACACTTTTCTGTCTGTCGTAATAATGTTCGCTTTTTATATTAGGGACCTCAAGAACACCATTAGCCGGGAAGGTGAATTACTGAACTATTACCGATTTCCGCCCCCCCCCCCTTCTCCGGTGTTTCATGAATAGCGGGAAAACGGCGCCGCTGAGCGCCGCCAAATTTGGTACAGCTGTTTGGGCATCAATTACCCACATAGTCATAGTATATAATTTGGTTTACCTCGGGTCATCTCAGGTCAGGTCACCGGTCCCGGTCACGTGACCCCACCTCCAAAGAGTTTGCGGTCATACCACAGCCACAGTGTTTGGCCGATTGGTTTAAAACTTACAAGATTTCCTAAGGTCATAGGTACCTACAATTAGGTTATCTCGGATTTGTGTTATGTTGGTGACTTAAGGTCGGGTCTATTTCGTTACCTCCCAAGTTCCACTATAAGTGAATGGGGAAATATTCAAATGCTTCCTATTCCGAGGATACGCATGATAGCAGTCCAATCACTCCAATTCCTTCTGGATCATATTATCACAAGCCATTATTGATGACCAAGGTGACATTTGTATTCAGTGACCCCCTACAAGGTCAGGCGAGGTCAGCCGAGGTCACCAACACGTTTTTTTGTCAATAACTCGACAGAATGAAGATATAGAAGTGAAACCGGCACCAATGTGTTTGTCTCAAGACACGTCTCCCAATGTACAACATGACCTACTTGGGTCACCACTTGACCTTGATCTGAGGTCAAATTTCTAAGTTCACCTAACCTGGCCAAAATGATTATGATTCGAAGCGCCTTGACGAGATAAACACGATGGAGCCAAACATATTTCCCTATCTTAATTAGTTAAAATGTTATTTGCGAAACACTTCTTTGCCAAGAAATAGCCTTTTTGACCTTTGATGACCTCTGGAGGGGGGAATGTTTAACTGTTTAGCTGAGATAAAATATGAGGACACCTTGGCGGTTGCCCTTTTTAAGAGCTTTTAATAGTTCCCTGTTTTTTCCTAGCTATCATAGTTTCCGAGATATGTGGGGGTCTGGAGCGAAGTCCTAAAACTGGAAAATCTGACCTTTGATAACCTCTGGTGACCTCAATATTGGCCTGACCTAAAAATAGAAAAAAATACTTTCGATAGAGCATGTCTCGTCCTATCTAATGCCGTTTTCTGCTTGTTGCTACGTTGTGTGGTTTTCGAGATCTTAGGGGGGGGGGGGGTATCAACTCCCCGGCAGTTCGTGGTTGGCGCGAACCCCCGGCAGTGCGCGTGTTAATATCATCAAAATGAACCTTGCCCGGTCATCGGTGGGCCTAAACACTGTTAGTTACTTTAAGACGTATTTATTCCAGTATCCTATTGATCGTCACATTCGTTTGTTATAAGTGAATGCAGGTGTATGTGTTGGCTTTTTAATTTTGTGTTAGATACGAATTCAATTGTATCAAAAAAGATAAGGTGAGGTTAATTTTTATTTTATTCAACCTCACAAAAATACCGTAAAATTGGTCTATGGGGGCCGATTTATATAATATCTACCAGATTTGGTTGGCGCCACTTGAACCATTTTTAACACCCCTGCTCCTCCAGCCCAGCCCCGGCTGGCGGGCTTGCTGGTGGTGCTGCGGCAGCTCCCCGCGCTCCGCCGGGCTCCGCCGGGCTCCGCCGGGCTCCGGCGGCTATATCGCCACATTCATTACCTCACGATCGGCTCGACGTGTGACGTCATCTGTGTTGCCATGATGGCAGGCGTTTGATTGGCCACCAGCACGATGGGCGTGGTCGTCTTCATTTGAGCGCTTGCTGAGAACGAATGGCCCGTTCTATCATTAGCATGAGAGAGAGAGGCAGAAGTGCCATATTTGTGAAATGATGTGACACCGCACAGGTTTTTGCAGAGTACCGGCATAAACATTTGAAGACAGTTTGAAGGGGTTTGAAGATAACTACTTTCACTGTTGTAAGTTAAGTTTTCTTCTGAGGCTAAAATTCTAGCTTACGATATAATGTCTTAGCTTATTCTAGCTTACGATACTATATAACAAATTAATCGTGCGTCGAGTTTAATTGCCCCCAAACAATTATCACTCACATCAACCAAAAAGTTAATAAAATCAAACTTATGGCTGGATGCATGACCTGCCATCATTGGTTTGAAGTTAATAAAATCAAACTTAGGGCTGGATGCATGACCTGCCATCATTGGTTTGAAGTTAATAAAATCAAACTTAGGGCTGGATGCATGACCTGCCATCATTGGTTTGAAGTTAATCAAATCAAACTTAGGGCTGGATGCATGACCTGCCATCATTGGTTTGAAGTTAATAAAATCAAACTTAGGGCTGGATGCATGACCTGCCATCATTGGTTTGAAGTTAATCAAATCAAACTTAGGGCTGGATGCATGACCTGCCATCATTGGTTTGAAGTTAATACAATCAAACTTTGGGCTGGATGCATGACCTGCCATCATTGGTTTGAAGTTAATCAAATCAAACTTAGGGCTGGATGCATGACCTGCCATCATTGGTTTGAAGTTAATACAATCAAACTTAGGGCTGGATGCATGACCTGTCATCATTGGTTTGAAGTTAATCAAATCAAACTTATGGCTGGATGCATGACCTGCCATCATTGGTTTGAAGTTAATCAAATCAAACTTAGGGCTGGATGCATGACTTGCCATCATTGGTTTGAAGTTAATAAAATCAAACTTAGGGCTGGATGCATAACCTGCCATCCTTGGTTTGAAGTTAATAAAATCAAACTTAGGGCTGGATGCATGACCTGCCATCATTGGTTTGAAGTTAATCAAATCAAACTTAGGCTGGACCTGCCATCATTGGTTTGAAGTTAATCAAATCAAACTTAGGGCTGGATGCATGACCTGCCATCATTGGTTTGAAGTTAATACAATCAAACTTAGGGCTGGATGCATGACCTGCCATCATTGGTTTGAAGTTAATAAAATCAAACTTAGGGCTGGATGCATGACCTGCCATCATTGGTTTGAAGTTAATAAAATCAAACTTAGGGCTGGATGCATGACCTGCCATCATTGGTTTGAAGTTAATAAAATCAAACTTAGGGCTGGATGCATGACCTGCCATCATTGGTTTGAAGTTAATAAAATCAAACTTAGGGCTGGATGCATGACCTGCCATCATTGGTTTGAAGTTAATAAAATCAAACTTAGGGCTGGATGCATGACCTGACATCATTGGTTTGAACTTAATCAAATCAAACTTAGGGCTGGATGCATGACCTGCCATCATTGGTTTGAAGTTAATCAAATCAAACTTAGGCTGGACCTGCCATCATTGGTTTGAAGTTAATAAAATCAAACTTAGGGCTGGATGCATGACCTGCCATCATTGGTTTGAAGTTAATAAAATCAAACTTAGGGCTGGATGCATGACCTGCCATCATTGGTTTGAAGTTAATCAAATCAAACTTAGGGCTGGATGCATGACCTGCCATCATTGGTTTGAAGTTAATAAAATCAAACTTAGGGCTGGATGCATGACCTGCCATCATTGGTTTGAAGTTAATCAAATCAAACTTAGGGCTGGATGCATGACCTGCCATCATTGGTTTGAAGTTAATACAATCAAACTTTGGGCTGGATGCATGACCTGCCATCATTGGTTTGAAGTTAATCAAATCAAACTTAGGGCTGGATGCATGACCTGCCATCATTGGTTTGAAGTTAATACAATCAAACTTAGGGCTGGATGCATGACCTGTCATCATTGGTTTGAAGTTAATCAAATCAAACTTATGGCTGGATGCATGACCTGCCATCATTGGTTTGAAGTTAATCAAATCAAACTTAGGGCTGGATGCATGACTTGCCATCATTGGTTTGAAGTTAATAAAATCAAACTTAGGGCTGGATGCATAACCTGCCATCATTGGTTTGAAGTTAATAAAATCAAACTTAGGGCTGGATGCATGACCTGCCATCATTGGTTTGAAGTTAATCAAATCAAACTTAGGCTGGACCTGCCATCATTGGTTTGAAGTTAATCAAATCAAACTTAGGGCTGGATGCATGACCTGCCATCATTGGTTTGAAGTTAATACAATCAAACTTAGGGCTGGATGCATGACCTGCCATCATTGGTTTGAAGTTAATAAAATCAAACTTAGGGCTGGATGCATGACCTGCCATCAGTGGTTTGAAGTTAATAAAATCAAACTTAGGGCTGGATGCATGACCTGCCATCATTGGTTTGAAGTTAATCAAATCAAACTTAGGGCTGGATGCATGACCTGCCATCATTGGTTTGAAGTTAATAAAATCAAACTTAGGGCTGGATGCATGACCTGCCATCATTGGTTTGAAGTTAATAAAATCAAACTTAGGGCTGGATGCATGACCTGACATCATTGGTTTGAACTTAATCAAATCAAACTTAGGGCTGGATGCATGACCTGCCATCATTGGTTTGAAGTTAATCAAATCAAACTTAGGGCTGGATGCATGACCTGCCATCATTGGTTTGAAGTTAATCAAATCAAACTTAGGGCTGGATGCATGACCTGCCATCATTGGTTTGAAGTTAATCAAATCAAACTTAGGCTGGACCTGCCATCATTGGTTTGAAGTTAATAAAATCAAACTTAGGGCTGGATGCATGACCTGCCATCATTGGTTTGAAGTTAATACAATCAAACTTAGGGCTGGATGCATGACCTGCCATCATTGGTTTGAAGTTAATAAAATCAAACTTAGGGCTGGATGCATGACCTGCCATCATTGGTTTGAAGTTAATAAAATCAAACTTAGGGCTGGATGCATGACCTGCCATCATTGGTTTGAACTTAATCAAATCAAACTTAGGGCTGGATGCATTACCTGCCATCATTGGTTTGAAGTTAATAAAATCAAACTTAGGGCTGGATGCATGACCTGCCATCATTGGTTTGAAGTTAATAAAATAAAACTTAGGACTGGATGCATGACCTGCCATCATTGGTTTGAAGTTAATAAAATCAAACTTAGGGCTGGACGCATGACCTGCCATAATTGGTTTGAAGTTAATCAAATCAAACTTAGGGCTGGATGCATGACCTGCCATCATTGGTTTGAAGTTAATCAAATCAAACTTAGGGCTGGATGCATGACCTGCCATCATTGGTTTGAAGTTAATCAAATCAAACTTAGGGCTGGATGCATGACCTGCCATGATTGGTTTGAAGTTAATCAAATCAAACTTAGGGCTGGACGCATGACCTGCCATCATTGGTTTGAAGTTAATCAAATCAAACTTAGGGCTGGATGCATGACCTGCCATCATTGGTTTGAAGTTAATCAAATCAAACTTAGGGCTGGATGCATGACCTGCCATCATTGGTTTGAAGTAAGCTCAGCTCGGGGCCGGGCTGAGATCTCGTCTCCTCACCGGTTACTGTTGAGCCGGGCAGCAGGGAGGCAGTGGGTACGGCCTGGTACATCCGTGAGAAGGTCGGCCCCGGCGGCTGCTGCTGCTGCTGTTGCTGCTGGCCTTGCTGCAGCAGGCGCTGTTTGCGCAGGTGCTGCGCCTGGTGGTGTGCTGTCATCTGCTGATGATACATCACTTGTTCGGACGTCAGGCCGCCAGCCGAGTAGCCGTAGACCGGGTCCAGGGCGGCGGCCAGCTCCGGCGCCGCCATCGGAGCCACCAGCGGGGCAGCCAGCGGCGCCGCCGCCGCACCGCCGTAGCCAGCCTGAGGGCGGAGGTAGCCGGTGGCCGGCGGCGCGGCCGGCCGTGGTGAGGTCTTGTCCTCAGGCCGGGTTCCCTGACTGCCCAGACCTGCAACAAAGACGGTTATCAGCTGCAAGTCCTAAACTGGAGGATGTAACATTGTGGCAGCAGCTTTGGACTCGATGTGTTTGGTGTTCACATTGACGAGATCATGTGTACATCACACAACATAGATATTCATGTAGGTATGTTCAAGATCATGTATCATCTATGCAAAAGTTGAATAATTCGGATAAGTTCGGTATGTGGTATATTGTGCCGCTGAAGAGATCCGGTGGAGAGTAACCAGGGTCGGTGAGAACATTTATTGGAATAAGGCAGAGTTGAGTCGACTGAGAAGTAGCTGCAAGATGGATCTAATCGAAGTTAAGTCGGCTGAGAAGTAGCTGCAAGATGGATCTAATCGAAGTTAAGTCGGCTGAGAAGTAGCTGCAAGATGGATCTAATCGAAGTTAAGTCGGCTGAGAAGTAGCTGCAAGATGGATCTAATCGAAGTTAAGTCGGCTGAGAAGTAGCTGCAAGATGGATCTAATCGAAGTTAAGTCGGCTGAGAAGTAGCTGCAAGATGGATCTAATCGAAGTTAAGTCGGCTGAGAAGTAGCTGCAAGATGGATCTAATCGAAGTTAAGTCGGCTGAGAAGTAGCTGCAAGATGGAGATAATCGAAGTTAAGTCGGCTGAGAAGTAGCTGCAAGATGGAGATAATCGAAGTTAAGTCGGCTGATTTCCCTACAGGCGAATATGAGCAGCTCATTCTTAAATAAGCCAAAAGGAAACGACTCATAACCGACTAAAATAAGAATTGTGGGGACGTAATCAATGATCATTAAAAAAATTAAGCAAAATGTATGCAGTCATACTCATATATGTAGTGTCATTAGGATTGCGAAAAGAAAGGCGAGTTGGTTCGTAGACCATCAGATCGCACAAGTTTCACTGATTAATAATGTTGTTCTCCATAGGCGTAGGAACGTCATAAAAAATGGCGGGGGGGGGTCTCCCTATCTCAGGGGCCTCCCTGTTTCAAGGGGGCCCACCGGCCACCGTCCAAGGAGCAGGTGCAAACATACGTCGGAATACCAACATGACAGGCCTTAACTCGCGCCCTGGAGGGGGGGGGGATCAGCCCACCCCTAAGGTTTTCCGAGGATAACAGAAAAACGGTGCGCGCAACCATTTTTTGCATACTGTTTGGAAATCAACTACCCACATTATGTGTAATTATTAACCTCGGGTCATCTCAGGTCAAGTCACCAGACCAGGACCAGGTGTGACCCCACCTCCAAAACGTTTGCGGTCGTACCACAGCCACAGTTTTGGGCCGATCGGTTTAAAACTTGCAGGATTTCATAAGTTCATAGGCACCTACAATTAGTTTATCTCGGATGTCTGATATCGGTAACCTAAGGTCGGGTCAACTTCGTGACCTCCCCATTATAAGTCAATGGGGAAATATTAAAATGCTTCCTATTCCGATGATACGCATATCAGTCCACTTCTTTCTGGATCATGTTATCATAGGCCATTATTAATTATCCATGTACAATGTTTGTTCAGTGACCCCTACAGGGTCAGCCGAGGTCATCTGAGGTCATCAACAATTTGTTGTCAACAACTCTCGACAGAAGGAAGACAGAGTAATAAAACCGGTACCAATCTGTTTGTCTCGTCGAGACACGTCTCCCAATATGCAACATGACATACTTGGGTCACCACTTGACCTTGACCTGAGGCCAAATTTATAAGCTGACCTTAACTGGTCAACATGAATATGATAAGAAGCGCCTTGACGAGACAAACACTATGGTGTCAAAACTAGTGTCTTACCGTTATTATGTAAAATGTTATTTGCGAAAAACTGTTTAGCTAAAAAGCCTTTTTGACATTTGATGACCTCTTGAAGTCTGCCCGACACTTAATTAATTAATTCTTTTTCCCATTTTCCAAATTTGTATAAGCAATTGCGAATTTTGTGTTATGCCGCGAAGCATCGCGACATTTTCAAGTTTTTCACTGTGGACAGCTGGATTTTGACTGAGCTGCAAAGGCAATTTTTACAACTGTACGTCAGACCGTTTTTTTTTGGGGGGGGGGGCAAGTCATAGTTTCAGGACCTTTGGGGGGTGGGCATGGTCCCTTGCGTCCCTGGATCCGCCGTGTCTTGAGTCTAAACTTTTGACCTGAGGTCAAATTTGAGGACATATATGGCGATTGTATATTTCAAGAGCTTTCGATTGCTTTTTTCCGTTTGTTCCTAGCTATCATAGTTCCCGAGATATTTGGGTGTTTCTGGAGCGAAGTCCTGAAACTGGAAAATCTGACGCTTGATGACCTCTGGTGACCTCAATATTGACCTGACCAAAAAAACACCGATAAATATTTGATAGAACTTGTCTCGAGCTATCTAACACCATTTCCACTTTGTCGCTACGTTGCGTGGTTTTCGAGATCTTAGGGGGGGGGCAGGGCGTGTAATTATCAGAGGCCTACAGGCAAGGTCAGGTCCCAAAAGGTTACAGGTCTACGAAAGCCATGCGACACATGTTGTATGTGTTATTTTACTCGTATAATTCGATAGTAGTAGCCATTTTCACAACCTGCCCCCATATAATGGCCCTCAGGTCAAGGTCAAGTCACCATAAAGACACAATTTGAAATTGATTAATTTAAATATTTGTATTTTCTTTTCTAGACCAGCTTTGCCTCGTAAATACAGCGATGACACTTATTTGTCTGTATCTGGTCAGTAAAAGCCCCAAAAACGTAACTTCAAAAACTGCCGTCAGAAGTTACTTATACTTAGGGAGCCATAAGTCAGTCAAAAATAAAGATATTGCTTTGAAATTTGGTTTGCGTATCGTCCATACTTGGTTCTCTAATACAACTTCCGTTTTTTAATATCTTGTAAAAAAGTGATTGTGAGGAAATTCTTCCGCAAGAAAAATATTTTAGAGTTTGTTTATTTTTGGGGGTAATTTTTTTTTTTCTCTCGAAAATCCGAGATAGCCATTTGGAAGACAATATCAATTCCTTTCTTTTTAAGTTTTTATTTGCGATCTGCATCAAAACTTGATTTTCTATGATTTTTCAAACATTTATCGTTTTTCATCAAAAATGGCATAACATGACGTCATTAAAACATCACTATCTCCCAAAGGACTGCATCAATTTCACTGAAATTTAACTTGAAAACGTAGAATTGATGTAGGATAAGGCACTGCAAGTTTCACGTTGATATCTGTCATCGTTTTCAAGTTATTGAGAAAATCTGGGAGGGAGGGGGGGCAGATTTTACCCCCCTCCTCCAGCGGGGCGCGGTTGAATATTGTTGGATCCCTAGCCTAAAAAGTGTTGGCCTCCCCGGCCCCCCGATTCTTACGCTTATGGGTTATGGTATCGCGGGGTGTTGTGAATTCATCATTATTTTCGCAACTTTAACCCTCGCCCGGGTAGGGCAAAATCACTACGTGTTCGGGTAGGGGGGGTACGACCCCCCTTAGCGTTTCACACCTAATTCAGCTAGAACTTCGATTCAAAGACGAACGTATTGCTTGTGACAAGAGGAAGCCGCTGATATCATATGTTAAGGTCTTGGGTCATTATACAACCTCTGAGGTCATGTCAATGACCCAAAAGTCATCAAAATTGTAAATGCGTATAAATTGAATTTTATCGAGCTAGAATCGTGAATGAGCTTATCATAATGCTTAATTGGTGCCAAATTCGTAATCAGCGTCAATTTTTTCTCTCCTAAAAACTGACAAATTCCAAAAAGGTCATGTCAGGTCATCTGAGGTCAATGACCTCGGTTGACCTGTGGAAGCGCATGACCCCAGTATAAAATATAATTATGTACAATGGATCCCAAATTTGAAATCAGCGTCACAAAATGTCCTAGAAACCGCCAAAAGCCCAACAAAGTAATCTGAGGTCATCGGAGGTCCATGGGCAATGGCCACTCAGTTGACCTCTCAAAAGGTCAATCGAGGTCACAATCTCAGTGGAAACCACAACTGTCACCTGGAAACACCTGTGAATATGCTCCTGAACAACAAATACTCGGAAACTGCACAAGTTACAAGCATCGATACTGCGGGACGCCAGTTGCGCCTGACATGACCTTGAGAAACAGGTCATAGGTCACAGGTCATGTGGGATAGAAATTCAAAACTTTCAGAGTATGTGTCAAATTTGGCAAAACTAGGGTACTGAAAGTTGCATCGCATTCAGTTAGAAACTACGCGAGTTATTCCAGAAAATCGAGGGAGTGGCATCCACCACCCCCCCCCCCCCTACCCGGGCGAGGGTTAAAGCATTTATATCGAACCAATATCAGTGATCGAAGGAGGAGAAATCGTTCAAAAGTGGGCGGGGGGGGGCAGTTAACATTGCTGGACCCACAGCCTGAAAAGTGTCGGGGGCATGGCCCCACGCCCCCCCCCCCCCCCCCCCCCCCTCCCCCACCCCCGTTCCTACGCCTATGATATTCTCCCAACGTTCAGTCTAGCCCACAATGGCTTTAACGCGGCAGCAACTGTGGTATTCTCCATAACGCGACTTACGGGGGGGGGGGCTATGTTTTTCCCCTAACCGGTCTCCGGAACTACTGGACCAATTTTGAATCGGTACGATTCGACTGTCTGACACGTCTAAGTACCATTCTAAGATTTTGATGACCTTGGGTCAGGTCAAGGTCATCCGAGGTCGCGAGGTCAAACTGCCGAATACGGTCATTAGGCGTTGTAACACATGTTGGATTCACATATGGGTTCGTTTTTCGTCTAGAACGCGACAAATGACCTTAGAACATTGTTTGTTCCATAGAAATAGAAGTAAAAAGCAGAAACGGGAATGTATTTGTTATGCATGGTAATGCTTAACCCTCGCCCTACGGGAACCTTTTCTCACCTTCGCCCTACGGGGGGGGGGGCGACAGGCCCCCTTGTTAACTTCCAAGCCAAGCAACCTAGAGCAATGCGGTAAGAACCAGCATGTTGCCTGTCATGAGGGGAATCTAACAGTAGCTGGGACCGAGGAGTTTCTGCCGCGGGTAAGAACCAGCATGTTGCCTGTCATGAGAGGAATCTAACAGTAGCTGGGACCGAGGAGTTTTGCCGCGGGTAAGAACCAGCATGTTGCCTGTCATGAGAGGAATCCAACAGCAGCTGGGACCGAGGAGTTTCTGCCGCGGGTAAGAACCAGCATGTTGCCTGTCATGAGAGGATTCCAACAGTAGCTGGGACCGAGGAGTTTCTGCCGCGGGTAAGAACCAGCATGTTGCCTGTCATGAGAGGAATCCAACAGTAGCTGGGGCCGAGGAGTTTCTGCCGCGGGTAAGAACCAGCATGTTGCCTGTCATGAGAGGAATCCAACAGTAGCTGGGACCGAGGAGTTTCTGCCGCGGGTAAGAACCAGGATGTTGCCTGTCATGAGAGGAATCCAACAGTAGCTGGGACCGAGGAGTTTCTGCCGCGGGTAAGAACCAGCATGTTGCCTGTCATGAGAGGAATCCAACAGTAGCTGGGACCGAGGAGTTTCTGCCGCGGGTAAGAACCAGCATGTTGCCTGTCATGAGAGGAATCCAACAGTAGCTGGGACCGAGGAGTTTCTGCCGCGGGTAAGAACCAGCATGTTGCCTGTCATGAGAGGAATCCAACAGTAGCTGGGACCGAGGAGTTTCTGCCGCGGGTAAGAACCAGCATGTTGCCTGTCATGAGGGGAATCCAACAGTAGCTGGGACCGAGGAGTTTCTGCCGCGCACTGAAACGTAAACTTGTAGCCGTTGCGGCTGAGTGAGCCACTGCCACGTGACTGCGCTGGGCATGCCGATGTACCGACTCGGTACATCACTGACTGAATAGCCTTATGTGATGTGTTTTAGAGCGATTGTGTTTGTCTGTTCCCACCCCATTGTCACATATATGGTTGTAATAGAAACTGCTGAGTCGTCCGGCACGACATTCATTGGTGTCAAAGAAAAACTGAGTCAGAGTTCAGCGGACTCAAATATTTTCTAACCCGAGCTTTGAGTCGGGGTCGACTCGGAGTAAAAATAGCATACGTAGAAGCTGAGTCGACCACACATGTCTGAATCGAGGACATTCATCCTTGATCAGTAAAATGTTAACATTAAACGAATACAATTAAAATATGATCCCAACGTGACGGTGATAGCTAATGTTAGCCCAACGTGACTAACAGTGATAGCTAATGTTAGCCCAACGTGACGAACAGTGATAGCTAATGTTAGCCCAACGTGACTAACAGTGATAGCTAATGTTAGCCCAACGTGACGGTGATAGCTAATGTTAGCCCAACGTGACTAACGGTGATAGCTAATGTTAGCCCAACGTGACTAACAGTGATAGCTAATGTTAGCTCAACGTGACGGTGATAGCTAATGTTAGCCCAACGTGACTAACAGTGATAGCTAATGTTAGCTCAACGTGACGGTGATAGCTAATGTTAGCCCAACGTGACTAACAGTGATAGCTAATGTTAGCCCAACGTGACGGTGATAGCTAATGTTAGCCCAACGTGACTAACAGTGATAGCTAATGTTAGCTCAACGTGACGGTGATAGCTAATGTTAGCCCAACGTGACTAACAGTGATAGCTAATGTTAGCCCAACGTGACGGTGATAGCTAATGTTAGCCCAACGTGACTAACAGTGATAGCTAATGTTAGCTCAACGTGACTAACAGTGATAGCTAATGTTAGCCCAATGTGACGGTGATAGCTAATGTTAGCCCAACGTGACTAACAGTGATAGCTAATGTTAGCCCAACGTGACTAACAGTGATAGCTAATGTTAGCTCAACGTGACTAACAGTGATAGCTAGTGTTAGCCCAACGTGACTAACAGTGATAGCTAATGTTAGCTCAACGTGACTAACAGTGATAGCTAATGTTAGCTCAACGTGACGGTGATAGCTAATGTTAGCCCAACGTGACTAACAGTGATAGCTAATGTTAGCCCAACGTGACGGTGATAGCTAATGTTAGCCCAACGTGACTAACAGTGATAGCTAATGTTAGCTCAACGTGACTAACAGTGATAGCTAATGTTAGCCCAACGTGACGGTGATAGCTAATGTTAGCCCAACGTGACTAACAGTGATAGCTAATGTTAGCTCAACGTGACTAACAGTGATAGCTAATGTTAGCCCAATGTGACGGTGATAGCTAATGTTAGCCCAACGTGACTAACAGTGATAGCTAATGTTAGCTCAACGTGACTAACAGTGATAGCTAATGTTAGCCCAACGTGACGGTGATAGCTAATGTTAGACCAACGTGACTAACAGTGATAGCTAGTGTTAGCCCAACGTGACTAACAGTGATAGCTAATGTTAGCCCAACGTGACGGTGATAGCTAATGTTAGCCCAACGTGACTAACAGTGATAGCTAATGTTAGCCCAACGTGACTAACAGTGATAGCTAATGTTAGCCCAACGTGACTAACAGTGATAGCTAATGTTAGCCCAACGTGACTAACAGTGATAGCTAATGTTAGCCCAACGTGACGGTGATAGCTAATGTTAGCCCAACGTGACTAACAGTGATAGCTAATGTTAGCCCAACGTGACTAACAGTGATAGCTAATGTTAGCCCAACGTGACGGTGATAGCTAATGTTAGCCCAACGTGACTAACAGTGATAGCTAATGTTAGCAATAGACATTGCAAGCCGATCCATTTCCCTGCACAATACAAACAATCAGGCACGAAGAATCGGACGGAGTCACAGCGTTTCGTGATTACATCCAGCAAATGAGATCAGCCTCGATCCTGGAGGTGTATATGAAGTGCCCGACCAGATCAGGCTCATATCACATGGAGCCTTGTTGACTCTTCCAGCAGTCTGTGAATACTGGACGCAGCGAAACAGAGCTCAGTACGCAGTCATCCCCTCCCCATCTCCGCCTCTTTCCGCGTCATTCCTTAACCTCGTTCGGCCTGGCCCAGATCCTGACGGTCGATACGGGTTCCAGGTCCTACGAACGATCAATGCAGACAACACCGAGCATAACAGACAACACAGAGCATAACAGACAACACAGAGCATAACAGACAACACAGAGCATAACAGACAACACAGAGCATAACAGCGTCAAACGGTGGAAAAGCAAGAAGTCAAGGACCGAAAACAGATATGTTTTGGTACCATAAACTCCAATTCAGCGTGCCTTCATGACTTCAAACATATTTTTAGCATTGCAGTTTTTCACCTTCATGCAACACTCATGGCAACTGTTTTTGTTTACAGCGGTTACTTCTGTAATATCTTATGCTGTCAGTGGCGCGGCGGTGGACCTAATGGTATCACCACTAACGACAACCTGTCACCCTGCTCGTCGTGTGATCAGATTCTGTCCTGCCCGCCCCGCAGTAGCCGCCGCCGCCGCAGACCGCCACTAATGACGTGTCCGAGTCGCCGCCCGGTGGCGACCGCCACTGGTGACGTGTCCGAGTCGCCACCGGGTGGCGACCGCCACTGGTGACGTGTCCGAGTCGTCGCCGGGTGGCGACCGCCACTGGTGACGTGTCCGAGTCGCCGCCCGGTGGCGACCGCCACTGATGACGTGTCCGAGTCGCCGCCGGGTGGCGACCGTCACTGGTGACGTGTCCGGGTCGCCGCCGGGTGGCGACCGCCACTGTCCGACGCAGTCTCAGAACAGCATCGCTGACGGATCATCATCGATCGGTCTCCGTCTCCGTCTCCGTCTCCGTCTCCGTCTCCGTCTCCGTCTCCGTCTCCGTCTCTGTCTCTGTCTCTGTCTCTGTCTCTGTCTCTGTCTCTGTCTCTGTCTCTGTCTCCGTCTCTGTCTCTGTCTCTGTCTCTGTCTCTGTCTCTGTCTCTGTCTCTGTCTCTGTCTCTGTCTCTGTCTCTGTCTCTGTCTCCGTCTCCGTCTCCGTCTCCGTCTCCGTCTCCGTCTCCGTCTCCGTCTCCGTCTCCGTCTCTTGTCTCCGTCTCCGTCTCCGTCTTCGTCTCCGTCTCCGTCTCCGTCTCCGTCCCGTCTCCGTCTCCGTCTCCGTCTCTGTCTCTTGTCTCCGTCTCCGTCTCCGTCTCCGTCTCCGTCTCCGTCTCCGTCTCCGTCTCCGTCACCGTCTCCGTCTCTTGTCTCCGTCTCTGTCTGTCTCTGTCTGTCTCTGTCTCTGTCTCTGTCTCTGTCTCTGTCTCTGTCTCTGTCTCTGTCTCTGTCTCTGTCTCTGTTTCTGTCTCCGTATCTGTCTCCGTCTCTCTGTCAGCACTGATCGGCATCGCTGGAAGACGAGCGGCGGACCCGGGAGACAGGACCACGAGCCGCCCGGGAGACAGGACCACGGGCCGCCTGGGAGACAGGACCACGGGCCGCCCGGGAGACAGGACCACGGGCCGCCCGGGAGACAGGACCACGGGCCGCCCGGGAGACAGGACCACGGGCCGCCCGGGAGACAGGACCACGGGCCGCCCGGGAGACAGGACCACGAGCCGCCCGGGAGACAGGACCACGGGCCGCCCGGGAGACAGGACCACGGGCCGCCCGGGAGACAGGACCACGAGCCGCCCGGGAGACAGGACCACGGGCCGCCCGGGAGACAGGACCACGGGCCGCCCGGGAGACAGGACCACGAGCCGCCCGGGAGACAGGACCACGGGCCGCCCGGGAGACAGGACCACGGGCCGCCCGGGAGACAGGACCACGAGCCGCCCGGGAGACAGGACCACGGGCCGCCCGGGAGACAGGACCACGGGCCGCCCGGGAGACAGGACCACGGGCCGCCCGGGAGACAGGACCACGAGCCGCCCGGAAGACAGGACCACGAACCGCCCGGGAGACAGGACCACGAACCGCCCGGGAGACAGGACCACGAGCCGCCAGGGAGACAGGACCACGGGTCACAGCCGTACACCGATACATATAGTCCACCGAGACAGGACCACGGGCCGCCCGGGAGACAGGACCACGAGCCGCCCGGAAGACAGGACCACGAACCGCCCGGGAGACAGGACCACGAACCGCCCGGGAGACAGGACCACGGGCCGCCAGGGAGACAGGACCACGGGTCACAGCCGTACACCGATACATATAGTCCACCGAGACAGGGCCATAACTCTGTTCCGCTACGAGCGCCTGCCGCCATGATGAGTTTCCGGCAGGAAGACCATTCGGCGGTGTTGCCGCCGGCAATAAAATCCGTGGTTTTGTGCGGCACTGGCCGGCGGCGGGGCGGCGGGGCTGACTCCAGACCGCTGCCATTGGCTGACGGCGGGGCTGTCGCTCTAACCGGCGGAGCTCGGTCAGTTGGCTGACCCCAGACCGCTGCCATTGGCCGGCAGGCAACTGACGTCACCGGGGATCGAGCGGAGCCGGCGGCACCCTGCAGCAGCGGAGCCAGGAGCCAGGAGCCAGGAGCCAGGAGCCAGGAGCCAGGAGCCAGGAGCCAGGAGCCAGGAGCCTGACTGACTGATGACGTACGCGGACGTGCGACACCACTAGCTATGCCTATAGTAAAGAAGACAAAATATCTGTTTACAATTTTGTTGACAGACTTCCTTAAACAA
Organism: Chirona hameri; assembly: GCA_036785665.1. Lineage (NCBI taxonomy): Eukaryota > Metazoa > Arthropoda > Thecostraca > Balanomorpha > Balanidae > Chirona > Chirona hameri. Next base: position 16,145 of record JAXIVJ010006774.1, on the reverse strand, counting down.
AGTGCGTAATGCATAGGTAATATTACGGCATTAAATACAAACACAAAATCAAATTTCGATGAACAACATTGCATATTATGGCATGCATTTACAAATTAACTCAAAACCAAAACTTCTCAGCAACTTTTCAGCAACTTTTCAGAAACTTTTCGGCGCAATAATCCTTCCTTGATCCTGACCTTGACATAATAAACATAATCCTGACCTTGACCTCTGTCAAGAATCTCATTTTAGCTCATGCAGGATGTGTATTATACCTTTGGGAGCACTTTGGGTGATCATGGTCTCAATCAGAGGCTTTGCATGGAAAGTATGGTCCATAAACTCAAATGCCTCGATTTTTACATTTGACCCTACCTTGACCTGATGTGACCTCAATTCGAAAATGTCGAGTGATGCGACACACTGAGAGCTTTCGAATGCGGCCTTACACGTCTCGCTGCGATCATTGGTTCCGGAGATAATGAGGGGGGAAACACCCCCCCCCCCCCTCCCCCGGTCAATGGCGTTCGGCTGACACTCCGGTCAAGCACGGGTTAATTAACCGAGCACGTCCTTTGCATAACTGTAGACATTTGAAGACCTGGATTCAAAGTTAACTTGCCAGGCACTGCCCCCCCCCCCCCCCGACTTGAAACTTGAAGCAACGACTTGAAACTTCAAATGAATACCTAGGCCACATGTGGGCGACATTTAGTGGCAATCCCAGCTCAGATTAGGAGATAGTGATGTAACAAAGACAATTATAGGGTCAGGATTCCCACCCGGAGCTATAAACAACAGAAACGCTTCCCAATACCACGGGCATTGTTACACTAAGCTTAATACCTTAACTTGGGGTCATATCAGTGGCGGCGGAACGGTTCTGGGCAAGGGGGCACTTCGATTTCAATCCTCAAATTTCACTCCTCAATCAAAATATTGTTGACCGGGTGTGGGGGGGGGGGGGTCGGATCGTCAGCACCATCGCATTTTATCTAATGTAAATTGGTGTTTGCTCAGGGGGGAGGGGCATGGCCCCGTGTTCCCTCCTTGGCCTAGGTCCCTCGTCTCAGCTATATGCGCTTATATATATATATATATATATATATATATATATATATATATATAGATAGAGATAGAGATAGAGATAGAGATAGAGATAGAGATAGAGATAGAGATAGAGATAGAGATAGAGATAGAGATAGAGATAGAGATAGAGATAGAGATAGAGATAGAGATAGAGATAGAGATAGAGATAGAGATAGAGATAGAGATAGAGATATATAGATATAGATATAGATATATATATATATATATATATATATATATATATATATATATATATATATATATATATATATATATATATATATATATATATATATATATATATATATATATATATATATATATATATATATATATATATATATATATATATATATATAACCTACGAAATAGGTCGTATGCGCAAAGTGTTCTTAAAGGTATAATGCATCTCCCACATAAGAAAAAGTGAAAGTGTAAGCACAGGTCAAGGTCAGGGTTAAAAACTGTCACTGTGTGCAACATATATACGAAAGTCATGCAACATATGTTGTATGGATTATTTTACACGTACAATTATATATAAGCAGCATTTTCACAACAAATCTCATATAAGGTCAAGGTCAGGTCACTTAAGATCAAAATTTTGAAATTGATTAATCTAAACAAAAAGGCATGTTTCTCGACCAGTTTTGTCTCACAAATACAACGGTGGCATTTATTTGTCTGTATTTGGTCGCTAAAAGCCAAAACACGCAACTTAAAAAATGACGTCATGAGTTACTTATACTTAGGAATCCATAACCTGCGGTGCTCGGCGCCACCTTCGCCGTGCCGGGGGGGGGGGGCGTTTCTACGCCCCACACCCCTCTAACTCGGCTCCTATGGGACATAGACAAAAACGGAAAAATACGTTCGAAAGCTCGTTAAAAAATCATTTTGTAACTATTTTATCATTTTTTGGCGCAGGCCAATATTGAGGTCACCAGAGGTATTCAAAGGTCAGATTTTTCAGTTTCAGGACTTCGCTCCAGAAACCCCAAAATATCTCGGGAACTATGCTAGCTAGAAACCAACGGAAAAATGAATCGAAAGCTCTTGAAATTGCAATCGCCAAATTGTTCTCAATTTCTATCTTAGGTGAATAGTTTAGGCTCCAGAGGTCATCAAAAGTCATTTGGTTTTGACAAAACTGTTTTTCGCGAATAACTTTTTACCGAATACAGATAAATCAATAATTGTTACGTCATCGTGTGTGTCTCGTCAAGGCGTTTCGAATCATATGCATGTTGACCAGGTTAGGTCAACTGATAAATTTGACCTCAAGTAAAGGTCAAGTGGTGCCCCAAATAGGTCGTGTTGCATACTGGGAGATGTGTCTCGACGAGACAAACACATAAATGCCGGTTTCACTTCTCAATCTTCATTCGGTCGAGAGTTATGGACAACAACAAAACACTGTTGGTGACCTCGGATGACCTCAGCTGACCATGTTACTGAACACAAATTGCACCTGGATCATCAAGAATGGCCTATGATAACATAATACAGAAGGAATTGGACTATTATCATGCATATCCTCGGAAAGGAAGCATTTTAATATTTCTCCATTGACTTATAACCGGCAGTCACTGGGGTATTTTTTGTAACACAACTAACTGGGAGGGGAAGTACCCCTCCCCCCTGGTATCTTTGGAACCAATAGGACGATCGCGCTGATTTAAACGGAAATCGATAGCCCAAGAAATTTAATCGACACAAAATAAATTTTGCTGACCTGGAGGTCACCGGTGATGTCACAAGTCAGGTCAAATACAAATATTTGAACATTTCTGATAACGCACGGTTTTGCCGTAACTATGGAATTAGAGAGGCGTGAAATATATAGGATGCCGGAAGCTACACATGTCACCATCCCCGTACATTGTATCAAGAGAGGTCATCTCAGGTCAAGAGGTCAAATTGCAGTTTTTGATTCAGTATGCTTTCCGATGCATGTTTCTAACCTTAACTTTCATCCTAAGCACGAAAAACCGCCCTAAAACTTCGTATATGTAACCCAATGCTCAATAATAGGTCATAGGTCATGGTCAAGGTCACCAATTTGCACAATTGTAGGTGTGAGTTTATGACACTGAATCATAGGACTGAAATGCAAATCTGCAGCCTTACTTAGCACCGTATGTACCTTTTGTCACTTTTCATGCCCATTATTGACGTAATCAAGATCGTAGCGATGTATTGTTAGCTCTGCCACAAACTATGTGCTATGTGGACCGACCATTTGTTTACCTTTGAAAGGTCATAAGTTAGTAGCCGTTGAAGATATTGACTTGAAACTCGCTACACATATTCACACCACTAGTGTCTACTATATATATTCCAGTTTTTGAAAATAATCACAAACTTCGAGACAAAATTGGAAAAATATAATTTTGACTTTCAGAATATTTGCAAATCCCGTGATGCAATACATGCAAATTTCGAGATAGCAGTTTGATAGTACTGTTATGTGATGTATGTAAAATGTAGTTATCTTTAATACTGTATTTTCTACAATTGTTTAATGGACGGCCTAATTTGGCTCGAAATCTGTCGGTAGTGATGTCACTATGACGCCATTTTCTCGTGACACATTAGAACCCCAAAATTGTAATTTTGCCGACATGCGTAAAAATTATGCCCGCTGAATGTTTGGCGTCGATAGCTGCATTTGTTCTTGAGATATTCCAGATATTCCTCAGGGGGGGTCTATCCCCCCGCCCCCCGTGACTCGTGGGATAATGGGGAGGTCACGAAATTGACCCGACTGTTGGCCACCGATATAAAAAAAAATCTGAGATCAAAGAATTATAGGTACCTATGACCATATGAAATCCTGTATGTTTGAAACCGATCGGTCAAAAACTGTGGCTGTGGTACGACCGCAAACTTTGTGAGGTGGGGTCACGTGACCTGGCCTGGTTACCTGATCTGAGATGACTCGAGGTCAAGAATATCACACAATGTGGGTAACTGATGCCCAAATCTGTGAGAGAAAAAAAAACGCGGCGCTGCGCGCCGCTGTTTTTCCGCTATCCTTGAGAAACCTTATGGGGGGGGGGGGGGGGCGTCTAAACGCCCTCCCACCCGGCACGGCGCGGGATAAGTCAGTCAAAAATGAACATATTGCTTTTAAATCTGGATTGGATATCTTTCATATTTGTTTCTCTAATGTATATTCCTTTTTTATATCTGAAAATATGCTTTTGTAGAAATTTTCCTGAAAAAAAGTTTTTTAAGCTCAAAACCCCAAAATTTCACAAATTCGAAATAGCCGTTTTAACGATAATGTAATTTCCTTTCTTTTGACGTTTTTTATTTGCAATTTTTATCAAAACTCGATTCAACGGTTTTCAAACATGTAATGTTTTTCGAGAGAGAAAAAAATGAATGACATGACATCATTAAAACGCCATTATCTCCCAAAGTACTACATTGATAATTAGACCTAAGTCTAATTATCAATTTTATGTATCTTAATTAATCTTTTTTAATCTTATTATACAGGTAATTATCTAATTATCTTAGCCATACCAAATTTAAGGGGGCACGGTGCCCCGGTGCCGCCTATGGGTCACATGGACGTAATTTACCTTTGACCTGATATGACCTGACTTGACCTGACGTGACCTGACGTGACCTGACGTGACCTGACGTGACCTGACGTGACCTGACGTGACCTGACCTTGACCTTATGGGATGTTGAGAGGGAAATAGGTCATCATGAGCGTCATTCGAACGGCCGTGATACAGCGAATAAACTGGTCCCATTTTCTACTGATTGATGCTTCAATTGATATTGATCTTGCTTGACATGCCATAAGGTCAAGGTCATGCCCTGACCTTATGCGATGCTGAGGAAATAAGCATCATGGGTATCATTCGAACTGCCGTGATGCAGCGAATAAACTGGTTCCATTTACTACTACTTGATGCTTCAATTGATATTGATCTTACATGACGTGCCATAAGGTCAAAGTCAGGTCACGTGATGTCAGGTCAAAATCAAATATTACATGAAGTGCTTGAAAATAGTATCATTTTATTCGCCGGCTCACAATAATTCGAATGATACCCATATTGCATATTGCCTTGCAGGAATCCGGTCAGGTCAAGTCAGGTCAAGTCAGGTCAAGTCAGGTCAAGTCAGGTCAAGTCAGGTCAAGTCAGGTCAATTCAGGTCAAGTCAGGTCAAGTCAGGTCAAGTCAGGTCAAGTCGGGTCAAGTCAGGTCAAGTCAGGTCAAGTCAAATCAGGGCCAGATGACCTATATGTATCCCCAAGCTATGGTATCAAACTTATTTGTAATCATCCCAAAGGATATTAGAAACGTTCCAGCCATTCACCATCCATTGTTCTGGGCTGAGAAATCATGACCTAATCATTCGCTTTGTGACGTCATTGTGACCTGACCTGACATGGCAATGGCGGCACATTTTGGCCAGATGTGCCCTGGGTATTTAGGTTGACGTTCCAAAAGTTTCTGGTCGCTATCCCTACGCGTTCTGACGATATTTCCGAACAACCAAAGTGGGGGGGGGGGCGAAAACAAAACAGTCACTCGAAGGTGGCCGGGAGGACCAGCGGCTGCCGGGTTAAGACCATCGTACTTCTCAAAATACTGAACAAGTGAATGTCAAACGTGACATAAATTATATTTTGACGCCAATTTTCCTCATCGAGTGTTCACATTTGTTAAAACGAAAATACCGCCATAGACAATTACTATACTTCCTTGAAACGAGAAAGAATGGAGGCCTACAACTAATCCAAAACTGATCCCCGGTCCCCCGATATTTCAACACCAGGTCGTGTTGTTGCCTCTTCAGTTACTATCGTTTACTGCATGCACTGGGTGACGTCAGTTCCTGTGGGTGACGTCAGTTTCTGTGGGTGACGTCAGTTCCTGTACTGAGATAATCACGTCAGCGGAGCAACACAACATTAATGGCCAGGATGTGTTGAATACATCCGAGAGAACGCCTCAATAGTTTCAGGTTGGCCAATGTTGTCTGCCACGGCCACTGCCTCACTGGAGACGCGCCCAGTGCTACCCTCGGTCGTTGGTAGCCGTGTAGGAGAGGATGGGGGAGGGAGCGGCGCCCTGAATGCCACCGCTCTTCAGCTAATTGGTCCGTGAGGCCAGCTCAGCGGTCGGAGCTGGCGCAGTGACTGAAGGCCGCGTAGTGGCAGCTCTCAATCGGGCCGAAATGGTTCACACCACGCTGTGCAGGTGGTGTTACCGAGGTACCGCACGACTTTATCGATAACGAAAGGCGATATATCTCGACTATCTTTACATAGTTTGCGAGCGACCTGTCTTCCATAATTAGCGAGATATCAAGACAAATTGATTGTGGAGACCATGATGACTCGACCCTGTTTTTGGAAAGGAATATCCGTAATTTGGAACCATCAAAAATATTATTAACTGCTTGTGACAAGATGATACGCTCTCATTTGGTCCAAAGAATGCGGTTAGGGTCTCAAGTAAAAATATAATAAAATAAACGAAAAGCCAACAAAAATATACAATATGTAGTGGGTTCTCCTTTGATTTAAAAATCCGAGGTATGTACTAGAGCCCTTCATGGAATGGGAATCCCCATGGAACCCATGGAACGGGATGGAAATGGGTGGGAATGGGTCCATTTTTGGAAATGTAATGGGTTGGAACGGGTTTGGGACAGACCATATCATTTTTTAGCACCACAAAAAGTGAAATATGCTGAAACGGGTGGGTGGGAAACGGGTGGGAGCCCCATCAATTATTAATTCGGATTTGGATTTGGATTGGAACGGGTTTGGGTCTGGCTGAATGGGCTGGAACGGGATGGGGGCTGAAAATGTGTCCCATGAAGGGTATGTACTGAATGAGTCGAATCGGGTGGAAAGTACAATATTCGGGGTATGTTAGGCCCGGCCTATTGGATGACGCCCTCCGACCGATCTGATCACGTGACACCTCCTGATGCGCCTAGCAAGGTTACGCGGCACCGCCGGATGTGCCATCAGCTGCGAGTTCGGTCGGCGAAGAGGGCAGGGGAGCTGTCCGACCATACCAGTCTGTCTTATTTCTCCATACACTGAACGCATTAGGACGGAGCAAGTGGAAACAAATAATAGTAAACACGATTTAACGTACTGAAACCTTAGACACAATACAATTTGAAGAATAAATGATTGGAATGTTGCACCCGTTTGAGAGAAGAAAAACAAACAGATAAATACAAATAAATACAGAATAGCAGTGGAGCAGTGGAGAATAGCAGTAGCCAGTTGAGCAGTAACATAACACTCACCGAGTACTCTGCTGAAGTCGGCCAGCATGCCGCTAATGGAGGGGCCCTGGCCGCTGGTGGGCCGCACGTTGTTGGTCATGTTGGCCGCCATGGCCGCCTGCTGCTGCTGCTGCTGCTGCTGCTGCTGCTGCTGCTGCTGCTGCTGCTGGTAATGCTCAGTCACCGGCGGGTAGGTGGGCATACGCTGCTGACCGAGCATTGGCTGACCCGGGGCGACCTGGCCGGGCAGCATCTGACCCGGCATCAAAGGATCCGGCGGCGGCAGCTGACCAGCTGCTCCTCCGGGGTACGAGGCCGCCATCCCTGCAGGGCCGGCGTTAGCCATACCGGGTGGTGGTACCTGTTGGAACCCTCCCATCTGCTGCTGCTGCTGCTGCTGCTGCTGCTGCTGCTGCTGCTGTGGCAGCGGGGCTCCCATGGTCTGCTGCATCGACTGGACACCCATCGATGCTGGTTGAAAGCCCTGAAGTGGAGGAAAGACGAAACGCGTCGTTAAGGTTCAGTTGGATGAGGTTATCAAAAATGAAACACTACTTATCCTGATTATTTTAGTTTTTTAATTATTTTATTTTACCTCTCCTATAAAAAGTGTTGCCGAAACGGAATGTATTGAGAGAAAAAAACTACAAATAATAATTAAACCTTAATTCTTTATTTAGGTAAGATATTTGTCGAAATGAAACGCATTTGCTGTAAACATATTTGTCAGGTGTCGATCGAGTTGAGATGTGTGAGTTTTGGATTTTAACTTTGATTCCATTCGATAATGATCCGTGAGCAAAAATGTGTATTTTTGCTTTTCAATACATTCAGTCTCGGCAACACTTTGTATTGACATCAAAGAGAGGTCAAGTAAAATAATAATACAAACTAAGAAACAATATGTAAAGAGCTCTTCCCGCAAGCACTGCATCGATAATATATCTTAACGAAATCATCAAGAAATTGTCTATGGTCATTGACTTGTGTGTCTTGTGTAATGCAACGCATGGTCGTGAGAAGGCTATGTGTCTCAATGTTTGTCTGTGTTTGTTGTTTATATATGCATTTTATGTTATTTGTGTTATATAGTTTGTTTTATTTTGATCACCTTTTCATCATGTAATTTCCATTCTGGTTTGGATTATATACTTAACTATTTCTTTTAGAGTACAAATATTAAACCTGCTGAGTTGACGCGGCGCACACACAAGAGCGTAACAAAACAGCGCGCGCTTTGGAGGGGGCAGCAGCCCGGCACCAGCGGATCGCAACTCGTAGGTGCCGCGTCAGTATTACCGCGTCAGTATTACCGCGTCAGTATTACCGCGTCTGTATTACCGCGTCAGTATTACCGCGTCAGTATTACCGCGTCAGTATTACCGCGTCAGTATTACCGCGTCAGTATTACCGCGTCAGTATTACCGCGTCTGTATTACCGCGTCTGTATTACCGTCTGTATTACCGCGTAAGTATTACCGCGTCAGTATTACCGCGTCAGTATTACCGCGTCAGTATTACCGCGTCAGTATTACCGCGTCAGTATTACCGCGTCTGTATTACCGCATCTGTATTACCGTCTGTATTACCGCGTCAGTATTACCGCGTCAGTATTACCGCGTCTGTATTACCGCGTCTGTATTACCGTCTGTATTACCGCGTAAGTATTACCGCGTCAGTATTACCGCGTCAGTATTACCGCGTCAGTATTACCGCGTCAGTATTACCGCGTCTGTATTACCGCGTCTGTATTACCGCGTCAGTATTACCGCGTCAGTATTACCGCGTCAGTATTACCGCGTCAGTATTACCGCGTCAGTATTACCGCGTCAGTGTTACCGCGTCACTATTACCGCGTCAGTATTGCCGCGTCTGTATTACCGCGTCTGTATTACCGCGTCAGTATTACCGCGTCAGTATTGCCGCGTCTGTATTACCGCGTCAGTATTACCGCGTCAGTATTACCGCGTATGTATTACCGCGTCAGTATTACCGTCTGCATTACCGCGTCAGTATTACCGCGTCTGTATTACCGCGTCAGTATTACCGCGTCAGTATTACCGCGTCTGTATTACCGCGTCAGTATTACCGCGTCAGTATTACCGCGTCAGTATTACCGCGTCTGTATTACCGCGTCTGTATTACCGTCTGTATTACCGCGTCAGTATTACCGCGTCAGTATTACCGTCTGTATTACCGCGTCAGTATTACCGCGTCAGTGTTACCGCGTCAGTATTACCGCGTCTGTATTACCGCGTCAGTATTACCGCGTCAGTATTACCGTCTGTATTACCGCGTCAGTATTACCGCGTCAGTGTTACCGCGTCAGTATTACCGCGTCAGTATTACCGTCTGTATTACCGCGTCAGTATTACCGCGTCAGTGTTACCGCGTCAGTATTACCGCGTCTGTATTACCGCGTCAGTATTACCGTCTGTATTACCGCGTCAGTATTACCGCGTCAGTGTTACCGCGTCAGTATTACCGCGTCAGTATTACCGCGTCAGTATTACCGCGTCAGTATTACCGTCTGTATTACCGCGTCAGTATTACCGCGTCAGTGTTACCGCGTCAGTATTACCGCGTCAGTATTACCGCGTCAGTATTACCGCGTCAGTATTACCGCGTCAGTATTACCGCGTCAGTATTACCGCGCCAGTGTTCCCTCGTCTGTATTACCGCGTCAGTATTACCGCGTCAGTATTACCGCGTCTGTATTACCGCGTCAGTATTACCGCGTCAGTGTTACCGCGTCAGTATTACCGCGTCAGTATTACCGCGTCAGTATTACCGCGTCAGTATTACCGCGTCAGTATTACCGCGTCTGTATTACCGCGTCAGTATTACCGCGTCAGTATTACCGCGTCAGTATTGCCGCGTCTCTATTACCGCGTCAGTATTGCCGCGTCTGTATTACCGCGTCAGTATTACCGCGTCAGTATTACCGCGTCTGTATTACCGCGTCTGTATTACCGCGTCAGTATTACCGCGTCAATATTACCGAGTCAGTATTACCGCGTCAGTATTACCGCGTCAGTATTGCCGCGTCTGTATTACCGCGTCAGTATTACCGCGTCAGTATTACCGCGTCAGTATTACCGCGTCAGTATTGCCGCGTCTGTATTACCGCGTCAGTATTACCGCGTCAGTATTACCGCGTCAGTATTACCGCGTCAGTATTACCGCGTCAGTATTACCGCGTTGGTATTACCGCGTCAGTATTACCGCGTCAGTATTACCGCGTCAGTATTACCGCGTCAGTATTGCCGCGTCTGTATTACCGAGTCAGTATTACCGCGTCAGTATTACCGCGTCAGTATTACCGCGTCAGTATTGCCGCGTCTGTATTACCGAGTCAGTATTACCGCGTCAGTATTACCGCGTCAGTATTACCGCGTCAGTATTGCCACGTCAGTATTACCGCGTCTGTATTACCGCGTCAGTATTACCGCGTCAGTATTGAATCAACTATCGACCGTGTTCTGAAGAGAGCACACATCGGGACAACACCTGTCTGTTGTGCGACCAAGTCATACAACATTGGTCAGCCTCAGCACACATTGGGACAACACCTGTCTGATGTGCGACCAAGTCATACAACATTGGTCAGCCTCAGCACACATCGGGACAACACCTGTCTGATGTGCGACCAAGTCATACAACATTGGTCAGCCTCTCTTTCATAAGCATGAACTGACACTGAAATAATTTACGAATAAATACGCCCTACAAATTAAAGGAAATAGTTCACCTTGGATTTGTTTTATTCACAAACACGATTTGATTATATTTTTAATACAATTTATTTGTATGTTGTCAAAAATGGCCCTACATCGCGCCGATTCAGGACAGAAGGTCGTAATTTATTATGTTTATCAAAACGATATGCGTACTCTCTGAGTCAGAGTCCTGACGTCACGCGAATTGGAAAAAATGGTTCAGCCAATCAGATTCGAAAGTAGTCGCGTAAGGATAGACTCGCATTCGAGATGTGCCAACCGGCGGCCGGTGGTTCGCTTGCTAGCACCAGCTGCAAGCTGATTGGCTGATGGTATATCCTCTGCCCGGGCTAGATCCAGCGCCACATTCTTTCGCCAGCACCGCATTCCTTCGCCAAAAAATCAAATATATTCGGCTGGAGAGTCTTTTCAGTCAAGAAAACTTGCAGGTAGGGGTTTCCCAACACGGGCTACAAAACTGCTATCTCAGTTTAAAACTAATGTTGAAGGTGAACTATTTCCTTTAACCTTTCCATTTGTCTGTTTACATTGTTACGTGCCGTACTCCACGAGATATTGGAAACCAGTTCCCGCGATAATATGATTCATATGTAAGCTTCAATGTCACGTTCCTTTGAATATACGCTTGCATCGGGAATTAACTTATTTAGATAGGTAGAGCTGACAGATAGAATACAAAGAAAGTAAGGAGTTATATTTTCAGTAGGCTTCTACGATCTCTAGAAGACCGTATGACTGGCAGGCTGTTTGAATTGTCGTGCCCACCCAATCCCTGAAATTGGTGGAGATTTGGATTTCACAAATACGAACCTGATATACCCGTCGTGCTTTACCGTTCACAACACCGACCGTGCTATGTCGCAGTGGTTCACCGGTCACCACACGTCGCAGTGGTTCACCGGTCACCACATGTCGCAGTGGTTCACCGGTCACCACACGTCGCAGTGGTTCACCGGTCACCACACGTCGCAGTGGTTCACCGGTCACCACACGTCGCAGTGGTTCACCGGTCACCACACGTCGCAGTGGTTCACCGGTCACCACACGTCGCAGTGGTTCACCGGTCACCACACGTCGCAGTGGTTCACCGGTCACCACACGTCGCAGTGGTTCACCGGTCACCCTCACGTCGCAGTGGTTCACCGGTCACCACACGTCGCAGTGGTTCACCGGTCACCACACGTCGCAGTGGTTCACCGGTCACCACACGTCGCAGTGGTTCACCGGTCACCACACGTCGCAGTGGTTCACCGGTCACCACACGTCGCAGTGGTTCACCGGTCACCACACGTCGCAGTGGTTCACCGGTCACCACACCTGATTCACTTAATGTAGTTGACATTGCTAAACGTGACTTATAATTTTACTTTTCACAATAATTGCAAATGGATGTCTATATACATATGAAAACCATTTGCCAATTCGTATCTCAAACATTTGATGCGACGGACATAGCAAAACAGGTGAACAGCTAGCCAGGCTCGCTGCACGGGCACGCCCCACCACCCGAGATCACGCAATTCCACGCTGGGTGCTCTACAGCCGGAATTCGGTGCTATTTCATATTTTTCCTGTCATGTCATTTCAGCCGAGTTTGCTTGGCTGACGCCCATCTTTGCCCATCTGTGCCCATCTGTATGTCAATGTCAAGTAGAACATGCTCTATCTCCGTGCCAGTGTTCAGCTGGTCAGGACACGCGTCTCTCCGTGCCAGTGTTCAGCTGGTCAGGACACGCGTCTCTCGGTACCAGTGTTCAGCTGAATAGGACACCCTGTTCAGCGCCAGTGTTCAGCTGAACAGCTGCACAGGTACAGTGGCCGCTCACCTGGCCGGCGGCGCGGCTCAGCGGGCCGTCCGTGGGCGCAGGCAGCGGCAGCGGCTGACCGTTGGGGCCCGCCGCCCGAGGCAGCGGTCCGTTCAGAGTGGCCGCTCCGTCCTGTGCTGCCGGCCCTCCGTACCCCTGGCCGCTCCTCTCCGGGTGCGCGTAGCTCCGGGCCGCGCCGGGGTAGCCCGCCCCCTGGCCGGCGAACGGCTGCGGGGACGCCGGGTAGCCGTCCGAGGTGGGAGGGTAGCCCTGGTGGTTAGCGGCCGGGTAGCCGAAAGAGGTGGCGGGGTAGCCTTCAGAAGTAGGAGGATAGCCTTGCGAGGTGGCGGGGTACGCTGGAGGACCGTGAGGGTAGCCCTGCGGGGCAGTGGAGTTGTTCAGGGCCGTCGAAGTGGCGGGGTAGCCGTGGCTGCTGGCAGGCGCCGGCTGGCTGCCGGGTGCTGGGTAGCCCTGATTGGCGGGGTAGCTGGGCTGGCCGGGGGCCGGGGCCCGCACGCCCGGCTGCCTCTGCGGGTCGGCCGAGAAGCCCCTCAGGCCCGGCAGTGGGCCCACCGGCCCGTTATGACCGGCGGTGAGCGTCGGCCGCGGCGAGACACCTCCGGCGCGCACCAGGCCGCCGCCGCCCGACACCTGCTGCGACGCAACCGACGCGAACGCGGATGGCTGCGGCCCCGAGAGTGTCAGTCGTGGCGGCCCCTGCTGCTGCTGCTGCTGCTGCTGCTGCTGCTGCTGCTGCTGCTGCTGCTGCTGTTGCTGCTGCTGCTGCTGCTGCTGCTGCTGCTGCTGCTGCTGCTGCTGCTGCTGCTGCTGCTGCTGTTGCTGTTGCTGTTGCTGTTGCTGTTGCTGTTGCTGTTGCTGTTGCTGCTGTTGCTGCTGTTGCTGCTGTTGCTGCTGCTGCTGTTGCTGCTGGGTAGGCGGCACCGGGCTGGCCAGCCGGGTACTGAACGGACTCACGTGGGGACCGCCGGCCGGGCCGAACTGGCCGCCGGCGGAGCCGAACTGGCCGCCGGCGGAGCCGAACTGGCCGCCGGCGGGGCCGAACTGGCCGCCGCCGCCGCCGGCCATGCCGAACTGAAAGGGATCAGACACGGCGTCAGTGGGGCGACCGGCGATGGAGACGGCAGGTCCTGAAGGCGGCTATTGCCGACAGGACAGCAGCCGACCAGGCCAGGCCAGGCCAGGCCAGGCCAGGCCAGGCCAGGCCAGACCAGACCAGACCAGACCAGACCAGGCCAGACCAGACCAGACCAGACCAGACCAGACCAGACCAGACCAGACCAGACCAGACCAGACCAGACCAGTAACCAGACTCGATGAACTGCTGTCGGTTCTTGACGTCCTCCAGGTCGAGCCATGGGCTTGCAAGAGTCAATACAGAAACCGGCCGCCATTGCTGCACCGGCGTGTGCGTGTGTGTAAACAAGACATCGATGTGGTCCATTTCCGGTTGCATGCAACCGTTTGCTACGACGAAGGACAGCTAGAGCACATATAGCGCTATAGACCTCTTGCGGTGCTTCTGAAGGGAGATGGAGAGGTAGCGAGGCTACAACAACCATGCGACATCCTAAACTAGGCTGTATTACAACAGCAACAGCACATATAGTACCGCAGGGAAGGCGGACAACATCTACATATATAAACACCAAGCGGAGGCATCTACCCACTCCGGACAACATCTAGGATCAACACCAAGCGGATGTTTCTACTCATGCTGGACAACACCTAGGGCCAACATCAAGCGGAGGCAGATCTACCCTGATCATCGCACTTCCAATCTCAACCACAGTGGCTTCCCAACGTCAAGCCCAGCTGCGGCTGATACTACAGTGCAGCGTGCCCGAAGCGTGGTTTTAACCCGGCAGTCACTGGGGTATATTCTGTAACACGACTCACGAGGGGGGGGGGGGGTAGCCCCCCTCGTATCTTCAGAAACAATGATCGCAGCGGGACGCGCAAGGCGGCATTCGAAATCTCTCAATGAGATAAGCCTAACGCACACTTAAAAATTCAAATTAAGGTCACATGTCAGGTCACGGTGAATTCAAACGTCAAAATCGAGGTATTTGAGTTTATGGACAATACTTGCCATCCATGGCCTTCGATTGCGCCTATGATCACCCAAAGTACTGTCAAAGGTATGATACATATCCCACATGAGCTAAAGTGAGATTGTTTGAAAAGATCAAGGTCAAGGTCAGGTCACAAAAGGTCACTACACACAAAATATCTACGAAAGTCATGCAGCACATGTATTATGGATGCTTTTACGCGTAGAATTCGATAGTGAGTCATTTTACCACCTGACTTCATTTACGTGAAGTTAGTGTCAAGTCCAGGTCAAGTTCAGGTCACGGAAGGTCAAATTTTGAAATCGATAAATATAAATGAAAAAGCATGTTTCTATATCAGTTGTATCTAAAAACATACAGTGCTGGCATTTATTTGGCTGTATTTGGTCAATACAAGCCAAAAACGCAATTTCAAAACATGACGTCATGATTTACCCATACTTTATATGCCATGTCAGTCAAAAAAGATGATATAGTTTTGAAATTTGGTATGGTAGTTGCCCATATGTCGTTATCTGACACATATTCCGTTTCTTTAAATATCTTTGTAAAATTTGATTTTGTGGGCATTTTTTTCTTTTCGGGGGTGGTCAAAAAGCAAAATTTTCGAAATTTAGAGATAGCTGGCCCTTGCAATTTTCTACCTTTTAACATTTTTCGATTGCATTTTTCTTCAAATGTAGCATTTGTACGGCCTGGCAAAGTTTAGCTGATTTTTGTGTCAAAATCGTGTTTAATGACGTCACTAAATTCACTATATCTCAAAAAAAATCTGACGAAATTGCTTCATTTTTGCACAAAAGGTGTAAAAATGATGCCCGGAGAGGTAATAAAAGTTTGGCGTCGTTGAGATATGCTCAATATTTCTAGGGGGGGGGCTAAAAAAGCCCCCCCCCCCAAAAAAAAAAAATGAATCGCGGGTTAAAGGTTCACCTTGGAACATTTTTTCCAAACACGATTTGAATTTTAATTATATTTTGAAATACAATATATTTTTAGATTGTCAAAATGGCCATACATCGCGCCGATTCAGGACAGAAGGTCGTAAATTATTAAATTTATCAAAACTATATACAACTCTCTGAGTCAGAGTCCTGACGTCACGCGAATCAGAAGAAAAAATGGTTCAACCAATCAGACTCGAAAGTAGTCGCGT